>JANHJO010007448.1:19989-33052 GCA_032468235.1 Pseudoxyrhopus heterurus | reverse complement strand
AAGTCCGCCAGGCTTCAAGCGGCCAAGGTTGGAGAGCCCTGCCTTACACTACTTTCAACTTCGAACCAGAGCGATGATGAACTGTAACTCGGATAATTGAACGCCGTCTAATCGTCCTTCCGCACGCGAGGCAGGTAACACGTGTGAATTCAAGAGCCTGCTCCGTCCTCCCATCCAGCCCCGGAGAGAACGGCGGAGCGCACACCTGACCGGTCTCCGCTCCGACCCTGCGGGCGTCTCTTGCCGGCAGCTGCCTGGCTTCCCGGGTCCCTCGCGGGTAGCAGAAACCCTCCCGGGCCACCTTGATGCTTGCTTACCATCGCCCTGCCTGGCCGGAGCCGCCTCTCCTCCGAAGGATGCCGCGGACGGACCCCCAAAGGGCATCTAGACCCGCGCAGGACGGTCTCTCTTCTCCCCCTGCGCGCCCTCCTGCCTTCTCTTCCCGAAGCCAATCGCTTTTGCCTGCAGGCGGCTTACGGGGGGAGTCCCGAAAGGACCCCTTCCTCCTCCCTCTTCTTCCCCGACGAAGGCGCTGGGGACAGCCAGCCGGGCAGCCGCCCCTCCTGCGGGCGACGGGGAGGGAAGCCTGTTTTTCCTCCGATCAAAGTGGTGGAGGAGGAGGAGGAGGAGGGGCGGCTGGTATTGCATAATGCTCCCTTTAGCCAAAGGCGGTTGGGGGGCGGCCAGCCAGCCGCTACTCTTCGGGAACCGATCGGCTGCGGTTCGCCTGCTGCGCCGCCTCGTTGCCTCCGCTGCCGGTGGAAAGTTTCTGCTCCGGCCCCAGAACCTCCAAGACCCCCGTGCAGGGGTCTTCAAAAACTTGACAGCTTTAAGACTGGTGAGACTTCAACTCCCAGAATTCCTCCTCCAATGTCATGTTAGCTCAGGAATTCTGGGAGCTGAAATCCCACCAGCTTTAAACTTGCCAAGTTTGAAGACCCTTGCAAGGCAGCTCTTCAACTCTTCCTCTGAGAGCTACAGGATGCAGGGCACCTTTGCTTTCTCTATACCAGGGCTCTCCAACCTTGGCCGCTTTAAGCCTGGCGGACTTCAACTCCCAGAATTCCCCAGCCAGGGAGTTGAAGTCTGCCAGGTTTAAAGTTGCCAAGGTTGGAGACCCCTGGACTAGACAACTTATCTTAATTTGGATTCCTACAGTAAGCAGTGGGTTAGACTCGTTGTCATAGTTGGGTCTTTTCTAGCATACTGTGATTCTATCATATAGTTCTAACTCTACTCAGCTTAATATAGCCATTTTCTTTAGTTATGCTATCTTAATCTTTCACTAAGGGAAGTATTCCTTGGCCCAGAATTACTTAAAGAATTCTAGGAGTCTCATGCCTAGATCTGAAATGCCAAAATTGACAGATCACTGTATCTAAATCATTCATTCTTTTCTTTTCTCCACTCCAATGTGTTTTATTTCCTAGAAATGAGGATACCATTTGAAAGTTATTGCTTATGTTCAGCATTAAAATGTCATATTGTTTCTAAAAGGATCAACAGAAACAATTTCCAAAAATTATTCTCTATGTGGAAGAGGTGGTAGTGGTGCAATGACTCCCTTGCCTTGGCCTCTCCAAGGTTGAACTCTGATTAAATAATGTTGAATTATGATTCCTATCATTCATGAACAAGCTGATGAATAGCATCGGGCTCAGAATGATATAGTTTCTTTCTACATAATGATATCTAAGACTTTTAATCAAGAAATCATATCTAACAGACTTCCCGAGTGCAGCTAAAGCCAAATGGGTATAATTCTTAGGGAAATTGAATTCTTTCAATGAACTTTATGCATATATATGTCTTCTGAGGTTTTTTCCTTAGTCAATTTTGTCATTAGTCATGCAATGAAATAGAGAACAAGTAACTGAAAACAAACGTTTCAGTTTTACAATTGTGTCAATACAAAAAAGGAAATACATTTGGTAAAATATGCACTATTGAAATTCTTTGAGAAGTGTTTTTCTCCATGAATTATTAGATCAAATTATGACATGTAAGTACTAACTTTTCACTATTGCTTAGATAGAATGATAGATCGATGATAGCTATCTAGATAAATAAATAAATAGATAATGATAGAGATAGATATGCAAAACATACAGAATTATATATAAAGTGGTATGTGGTGGAAACAAGTATGGTTTATAAGGATTGAAAAATATGGATAAACATAGTGAAGGATACTGAACTAGATTTATCTAGATTTCTTCTTCTTTCATGTCTTTAATTTCTTTTGCTTACTATTTATTACTGCTTTCTGTACTTTACACAAAGTTGCTAATTGCAAAAGAGAATAGTATGATGGGTAACATTATGTTTACCTATATGAAGCTGTTTTGAATTTTATCCATCTTGTTATGTGGGGCTTAAATTTTTGATCCAGGATACACTAAGTGGGAATAAAGTCCAAGCATCTTGCCTAACTGTAGGATTGTAGGAATAAAGGGAATATAGTCAGTCAGTGAAGACTGTGCATTTGAACTCTGGCTTTGGTTATAGAAGTAGAACAGAATTTTTGATCAGTCCAAGTTTTATGTGGAAGCTAAAATATCCTTGTTGAGTCAACAAATGATTCATGTATGATATTTTTCTGTTGTGGAACCAAATTCTTTTCAAGTGGCCATTTTTGTTTAATGTAATGCATCTCCCTTGCCATTTGCATATATAACAACAGTATTTGGTATACCCAAGCTGCACTCCAAGCAGCAGAGCCATTAATTTTAGAGCTCCACAAATATTCCAATTGAACTTGGTGTACTGGATGTGCTTCAACAATAGTTTTACATTTTTGTATGTTTCTTTCATGTGTGTATCACAGCCAACAGGTACTGAAGGGTGTACATTGCCATTGTATAAAAACAGAACATTAAAACATTATGTGATATGTTAAATTACAAGCTATTTGCATGATTAGCAGCCAAAAATCTACAAGATACACCCTAAAGAACTCAGGAAGCAAAATCTTTGTTGACCAGTGTTACAAATACCTTATGAATTAACCATTGTTAAAAACCCATTATACTTATTGAGGCTTTCTGAGATGGCTTGAAACCTTTTGATATTCAGCAAAGTGTCAGTAGATTCGGCTGCTAAAATGCCTTTGTTCCAAACCAGCTACTTTTAGATTTGTAATGGAATGCCCCAGGAGGTTAAAATCAATGTATAGCAAGCAATATGTATGCAACTTGATCCTTTGCAGAGAAAAAAGCACTTGGAACACATTGACTGATTGTAACTCTCTCAGCCCACAGAGGTTGGTTCAGCCATGGAGTGGGGTGAAGTGCGATGGGGGAAAAGGCAGAGAAAGGGAGGAAGGGGGAGAAGGGGGAAGATCATATTGAATAGCAGAATTGGGGGAGCGCTTCTGAATTTTTCATTTTCATAATTCTTGCACTTGTTGCTCACTGGTACCTTAGTTTAAAATAAATGAATGTGTCTGCAGAGTTCAAGGTAGTAGATTTGGAGGGAAAATTTCTCTTACTTTGCCGCATAGTTCTTGGTATTATTTACTGAAGTTGAAGTGAATTATGCAGCCCCTGGCTTTAATTAGATTAAGCGGTATTCTGGTAATTGTCTACTCTGTGATAGATGCTACAAATTTATTTAAATTGAATTGGGATGTGAACAGCAGCCTTGACTTTGCTTGAAGTAATGAACGACTCTGTTCTTGGAAGGGTTTCTTCATATATTATTTTGCATTCCTTATGCTATATAATACTGCTAAGATTGAGTTGATTGATTATATGTCATCAAGTCATTATTGACTCCTAGAAACAACACATATATATTTTATCTGTTATGATCTATCACTGTTTTTTCAAGTCTCCAACTGTGCATTCGTCTCCTCTGTAATGGAGTTCATCCAACTTGCTGCTGATTATTTTCTTCTTATCTTTCCTTCTACCTTTCCAACATTAGAATTTTTTTCCAGAGAGATGATTCTTCGCATAATATATCTGAAGTAAGATAATTTCAGTCTGGTCGTTTGTGCTTATATGATAACTGTGATTTGATTTATTCAATGATCCATTGCTTTGTTTTCTTGGTTGTTCACAGTATTCTCTTTTCCAAAATCAAAGTTTAAATGGATCAATACTCTTTCTATCCTCTTTCTAGCCACATTTAATATGACACTGCCCTCTGCTGTTTGCTAGTATTATATCATTCATTGATGTGTAATTAATGCTGGGCCATTTTCAACTTTATTTCCAGCTAATGCAATGATTCTTCATTTGTCAGTAATTATATAGGAACTTTTCCAAGCTGAGACAGTTGTTTTATATTTATGTCACTTCAATACCTATTTGTGTTTGTACACAGAATCCATAGTTATAAGTAATATGAAACATAGGTGTAATCAGATATAGCACGATGATAACTCCTAGAAATTGTAAACTGACTTTAAATTGCCTATCGGCAGATGTATTGTCTCTGATTAAAAAGTATACAGTAGCTGGAGCAAGAATGGAATAGGTACATGTGGCTCATCGATCCTTAGAAGTTATCAGGGTAAGCTAAGAAGCCGAAATTTTATTCAGTAGTTATGGTTATAAATCCACAGATTGCAGGAAAGGACAAACTGATAAGCGCTTCTGTTCAAACTAATAATTTTACTGGATAGATTGTTACTGTGAGAAAAAACTATACACCCTGGAACTTGGTCTACAGGAGACATTTGGTTTCCAAAAGATCTGAGATCTAATCCACAAACTACATGATTGTATGGATTATGTAATGGATGATACAAATGGTTCTCTAACTATAAGAATTTTGTCAGGATAGGTAACAGCAGGGGTTAATAGTGGTTAACAGGTTTTTAGTTTATTTATTATGATACAGTTATTTAATTGATATTTATTTTTTTATTATTTTACTGATGGAATAAAAGCAGACCTAATATCAATATGAAAATATGTATAATGGTTATATAATGAGAAAAGTATCTACATGTTAGTGGTAATTAGAATGAACTAAACACAGACAAAAGAAATAAATGGGATGAGAACTAAAAAAAAAAAAGAGACCATATACTATTCATGTCGTATCAATTCAGTCTTTCAAAAATATAATTAATTTAATATCATTAAACCTGGACCATAAGGGAAGATATTGCTTCATGCTTTTCAGAAATAAATGGCTGACACATATCCTAAATGATATCAATGGGTATCAAGATAATTAGTTTCTTTCCATTTTTTAAAGATTATCTTCTGCTGAGCGTTTGGCTTTGCTAAGCTTTGAATATAGTTGAAGCTCTTTGTAAAGTGACAAATACGTTTCAGGAATATAGTTTAGCATCATATTTACGTTATTACTACATTTACATCCAAAATTATATTAACATATGCTATGATTTGAAACCCAAACAAAGATTATGATTGGATAAGACCAAATCATAAGTATTAAAGAACCGTCAAATTTCTTTCTTTACCAACACTAAAAGATGATGTTTCATCATTTATTTATAATAAATAATTAATACCATATTGTAATTATTTTATTTGTCAGATTTAGATACTACCTATCTCACTCTCAAATTAAATAGATCACTGATCTTAAATTCAATCTGAACCATATCAAAAAACCATTTCAGCATTCAACATGATTAAAGTACATTATTCTATTTTATCTACTGTAACGTCCAAAATAACAGTTGCTACGTGGGTATTATCAGATGCCTATCTATTTTCTTTTACAAATCCAGACTGAAATGGCTGAATTTTTGTAGGTCCAAGGTGGTGCTTCAGTTCATGTTTAAAGTCCCTATTAATGTCTAACCTGCATCCTTGGTTAGTTCTTTCTTACTGCAAAATAATGGAGGAAGCATAGAAAGATTAAATAGTATTTTCTCTACAATTTTTGTAATGTCAAAAGCTGTACGTACCAGCTTTAAAAAAAAATCTTTCTGAGATATCTTTTTTTTACACTATTTTATTATTAAGCATTTGCTGTTCAGTTTCAGATATCTCCATTTTAAATAACCAAGTATAAAAAAAACATAACACTGATAATTAATAGTCTGTATCAGTACAAAACTGGCCATTTTTGGCATGAATTCCAGATATAAAATGTTATTTTTGTTGTTTCAAACCAGTGAGTCAATGACTTTCTATCCTGATTCCCAATAGTTCCAATGAATGCATTTCAGAAATATTCGAATTGTCTTTATTATTTAGCTGCTATAGATCTTTGATTTGAATTGGACCTTGAAACCTACTGACAACCAGCAGGACAACCAAAACACAGACCTGCTGAAATAGCCAGCTTTTGTTAGCAGCTGCATCTTTTGTTTTGCTGCACTCTGGATCAACTGCAGCTTATAAATTGTCTTCAAAGGCAGTTCAGATGTAGCATGCATTGCAGTAGTCTAATTGCAGCGTGTTACTGTTACTGTTCTAAGGCCTTCCTATTTCAACCTATCAGCTAAAAATTGCACAACCTCTATTTCGTAGTTCAGTAGAATCGGTGAATTCAGAATATCACCCAAATAATTGACCCTGTTATTTTGGAGGGGTTGCATCTTTTGAGAATCAATTTGGGAGATAAGAACAAGCCAAATAGTTTACTTCTGAACAACCCCATTTTGCTGGATTAGGTGTGATACACTAATTCCATTTAAACTGTATGAAACTTATCCACCAGAATGAGCAAAGTAGCCTTAGTTTGCAGGTATACCAGAAAATCTCATTCATTTGCAATCCTCTGTGGCTGTGCTACCTTCCCCCCAAAGGTAAATTTGGAGACTAACTGGAAGTTGTCTAAAATGGCAAAATTGAGAAATGGCCTTTTTTAGGTTGTGAGCACTAATACTTAATTCAAGACAATCACTCCAGTATCCTTGTCAAAAAATAACCAGAAATCTCTACAAAATTAAAATTCTATGAGTAAGAAATTTAGTATGACCACTATTTAACATTAATTTCTAGATAAATGCATATAATCATATCAAAACAAATAGAAAATGGTAATAAGAGATTTTAAAAATTGCTAGAAAACTACTTAATTTTAAATCCCCCATATTGTACCCGAACTGATGATTACAATCAAATAAATTATAGTAAATTGTCTCTTTTCCAATATTGAGCTAGACTTGTCTTCACAGCCATCAACATATAGCTTCATGAGTTTTGATTTTTTTCTTTATTCATTCTGTAAAAATTCCTAATTTTTTAAAAAACTGAATTTTCAATTCAAACTATCAAAAAATATGTATTTTTTCTAATACTTCCACTTATGATAAAATGTTCATTCTGCAGAACTTTCCATTATATGATTAACTATTTTTGGAATGCTTGATAGATTTGTTTACTCTAGTAAAACATTTAGTAATAATTTTCTCTTAAAATATACCTTGGGATAAATTGTATTGATTTTTTCCCATAATTTCTCACATTGTTGTAATTGGTTTTCACTTGCTTTCTCTTTGTCATATTTAATATCTGTCTGTCTATCTAATATCCTAGTAGGTGGGCATGATTCTGTATAAGTGTTTCACATTCTGTCATTTTGTATTAAGGACCTTCCTTTTTTTCCCCTTAAGATGACTTTTTGTTCTTCCAGCAATTTGTAAATAAATCAATAAAATATTGGCCTTACCAGACAAAATTTTTATGCTACAGTAATATTAACACATTTACTAATTTTTTAAGAAGACGTATATGCCCCATTTTAAATATATAACTTTGGGCAGCTTACAAGCTAGTTCACAAATGCTCTGTTATCATTACTCACTTAATTAAAGTTTGTGATTCTAATGAATTATACTCACAAACTCCACAAAGTTTTGTAAGCTGTGCCTCAACATTTTCTGCTTTTCCTATTTTTATTTATTTATTAAATTTATTTGCCTATTTATTCTCCTATTACTTTGACATTCTCTCAGCCAGTCAAAATGGATATTTGTGAATAATTAGTTTTTTAGTGAACACCAGTTCCTTTAAATGATTGGATTCTTCCACTCAAGGGCCATTAAATCAATTGAAACACTTACTTTGGAATTTGTTCAAGTAACTTTTTACATTTTTATTGGTGCTGGTAGAATGATGATTGGCAACTGAGCCCAAAGCTTGGAAGGTCAGAAGAAAAACCATAAAGTCTTAGCTATTCTATTGTGGGTTGTAGTTATTTATGGAAGGGCTGCAAGAAAAGTATAAAGTTTATTGAGGTCATTATATTTCAGACATTATAAATGTTAATTTATTTGAATGAAATAGATGTTTAAATGGTGAACTATAAAACAAGCATCTCATTTTTAACTCCTATGTAAGAGTGATAATAAATGCTCCAAATATTGGATTATCTCCAATATATCTTAGAAGAAGATCAAACGTTATTTTCACACTTTTTAATTGAGATACCATCTCCACAAATCTCTTGGATCTAAGAAAATAAGATGTGTGTTTTGAGAAGGATGGGGAGAGATAAAGCTATTTTTGGAGAATATCAAACAGAAATGAAATGAGGGGTTGGGAGAAAGCTACTGATCGTTATGATTAATTGTTGTGGCCCTACAGTTGTATAGTAATTGTTCTTCTGAACAAGATGTTCCACAGGGAAAGAAGAAGATCACAATTAGATCTCCCAGCACACTTTTGCAAAATGTAAAAGCAACTATAGAATATTGGAAGAGAAATAATACTGGGGCAGAAAATAAAACACTTTCCAATGTAGCAAAATCCAGTTCCCAACACTTCATATGTGGTAGGGTGTTGGGCAGACGACAGCCATTCTTTCAATATTCTGTTCAACATAAGGCAATTAAATGCCATAAAAATGAAGCCAGTTCCAAGCATAAGGAGCAATGCTGAATTATTTTTCATAATAGGAAAAGTGTCAGGAATTTGAGGAGCGCCATTATTGTTCCAAACTCAAAAGCAAAACAAAAAACAAACAACAAAACAAACAAACAAACCTGGACTCAGGAAATTATAGACTAATTAGGTTGATATGAGTACCTGGGAAAAGCCTATAAAAGGAAATTGAGGAATAGATTTGCACGCATATAGAAAGAATGAAGGTGATTACTAGAAACCAGCATGATTCAACTAGAAATAGTCAAATCTTATTTTATTTTATTTTTTATTTTAACAAAATTTATATACTGCCCTCTCCCAAAGGACTACTGTCTGTTCATGGTGCCCTTCTTGTTAAAACGAAACAACATGGGCTGGACGGCTTTAATATCAGATGAATTTATAGATGATTGAACACCCATACCCCAAAGTGTCCATAATGGATCTATTTCTACATGAAGCAAGGAAACCAGTAGGGTATCCCATTGCTCTATCCTGGATCCAGTGCTCTTTAACTTCTTCATAAATAACTTAGATGAGGGAATAGAAGGGCTGTCCATAAACTTTACAGATGGCACAAAGTTGGGGAGGATGTGTAATACTTCAAAAGGGAGGGTCGTAATTCAGAAGAATCTTGATAGGTTTAAACATTCGGGACTGATATAATTATAAATACATGGCAACAAATTTAAGGTTCTGCATTTAGGTGGGAAAGCCAGATACAGAAGCACAAAATTGGTGGGATTTTAGCAGTAGTACTTGTGATAAAGATCTGGGTATTCTGGCAGATTACAAATTGAACATGAACTAGGAATATTGCAGCTTCCAAAAATAAAAACAACCAAAGCATTCTTGTATTGCATCAAGATCATAGAAAGTAATAGTTTCACTCTGCAGACAGGTCAAACCACTTTCTGGAGTACTGTGACCAGTTCTGGTTGCTACAGCACAAGAAGGATATTAAAGAATTGGCAAGGTGGTGGGAGGCACAGATGATGGAAGGCTGAATCCTCTTAAGAATGGTTAAAAGAGTTTATCTTTTACCCGAGAAGCCTATAAGCGTACAGCAGTGTTACAATATTTGAAACACCATCCCAGGGAAGAGGGTGTATATTTACAAGTGATCCACATTTAACAGCCATTCAGTGACTGTTTGAGGTTACTACCGTAGGGTACTGAACCAGTAGTAGTTACAACTGGGCCTCAAACTTAGGGCTGTTGCAGCAAACACACAACCTTCCCTCCCAGCTTGCCATAAGTAAAGTCAATGAAGAAGCTGGTAGGAAGTAAGAAGTCATGGCTACGTCAGGTCCTTGCTTAACAATGACAATCAGGCATGCTGGACCTGCCATTGCTAATTGATGTGTTTATTTATTTACAACCACCTCATTTAATGACAGAGTTTCCAGTCCCCATTAGTATTCTTAAGTGATGGCTACCTATATTTGAAATATGGAGGAGTTTCTTGATGTGAGAGTTATTAATCAGGGAACAGCCTGCTTTTGAATTTGTGAGTGCTCCATCACTGGACATTTTAAAGCAAGAGTTGGACAGCCATCTGTCTGGAATGGCATGAGGAGGAGATTGCTCTAAACCTCCAAGGTTCCTTCTAATCCTGTTATTCTGTGACTGCAAGACTCCTATTTCTCGCTTTAATCCAACAAAGGCGTCTAAAGACACTTCACTGCCAGATACAAAAAATGGAACTATTGCTCTCAGTGATAAAATATATTACACGAAATCAAGGATGCTATTCTATACTTCCTTGGGAATCCAGTTTAAATATACTGCTTGATATTAGGGCCCAACTTAAAATTCCAGACTTTTAAACTAAAGTTCAGAAGACTCACCAAAAATAAAATAAAAATAAAAATGCTTGTCATCCAGCATCTCTATTACCTTTTGATTTTAAAAGGGAAATGAATCACCGAGGGAAATTATTATGCTGGTGTAAATAATTAATCACAAAAATGGTTTAAGGAAGCATCTCTAAAGCTTAAGTCTATTTGTGGAAACTTCATTTAAGACACAATTGAGTCTGCTGTCTCATGAAAGAAAATCATATAATATGTGTGGGTTCACACAGTATGATAAGCTAAAATAGAGCGGGCTATTCTGTGGCTCTTTGTGCTGTGCAGAAACAGAACAATTCACTTATGTTTCAGAATCCCAGCATTAAAAGTAGACTGGGGAAAAAAAAGCCCAACTGCCTGAAAAAAGGCACAGAAAACCATTTCCATACTGCTTCTGAAGAATATGCATCCATGGATTTAATAGAAGCCAATTTCAGCCTTATAGAGTCTGTGAGAGTGTGACTGTGTTTTTAACTTCCGTTTTTTTTATATATACCATTTTTATGTCATTTTACTACTGTACACCGCCCTGAGTCCCTCGGGATAGGGCGGTATAGAAATATTAAAAAAATAAAATAAATAAAAATAAATTTTCTGTGACATCAAGATACAAGCAATTATGTTAATCTGGTGAATTGTGATCTAGTTAACCATGGCTTAGCATAACAGCATACGCTACCACCTGTAACCAGGTGAGAACTAGTCCATTTCTTCATCAGGCTAAACAATTAGATGTCTTCCTAAAATTTTAGAAAAAATACCCAAGTTTTTATAGATCCAGGTAGCTAAAGAGTACCATGGTGCCTTCCATGGAAGCCTTCCATTCATGCTTGTCTCTCTTTCTCTCTCACACATAAATTATTCTGCCAAATGGATCTCAAGATCAGAGCAATTTGTATACCTTAAACAGATATATGCAGATCTGTGACATTTTAAAGGTTTATTTCTGCTTGCAAAGTCTGGAATTTCAACTGCAATAAATGTAGCTTTGTTTTTAATGTGCAAAATACCCATCCACTGGAAGATAGCTATCAAAAGCTAGTTTCACAAGGGGGATTTTCTTCAGAAGGTGAGGGGAAAAAAAATTATGCACAGCACATGTTGAATCCCAGTAATAATCTCACTCACAGAGCCACCAGATGCTGTTTCCATTTTTAAAAACATGTACATCATATTCTGTTTTGCTGTTAGTGATGAGGATAACTCTGCTTCATAATTTCAAAACTAATTTGGAATTAATTAATGTTTACCATCAGTATTAGTAGAAGCTTTGCTGAGGTACTATGTTTAATGTTTTCTTTTTCTACTGTTAAAAAGCTTATATCAAATTTAAGCAAACCACCTGAGGAGACATGGATTATTGTGTTCCATAAACTGAGCATAATGTTCAGCTGAGCATAATGTTCAGAAAGCATCTGCATGCAAATCTAGAATTGAATCTAACCAAATGGGCCTTTAAATTTAAAAGCATTATTATTAAAAACAAATAAATAAGAAGGTCTGTCAATATTAGACCCAGATACATGCATTATTCAATATTTACTATTGTCTTCGGCAACTTTATTCAAAATCGTGAGTGTGGATATTCCCATTGTCATAGTGGCTACAAAATATGGGAAAATTCAAGATCCCATAATATAAACGGAAGAACCTGAAGATTTATCAACAACCTGGCAATCCATCATACATCCAATGGTTTGTGAATCCATTCAAACCTGGAGCCCCTTTTTCATTTTAATCAGGTGAAGGTACTCAAGATTTAAGGAGCAGAAAAACCACACAGCTGTTCCTGTCCTAAAGCTGTAAAGTTCCTGGTCTTAGACTCTTATATCTACATATTTAATATAAACATCTGAGATACACATGCTTCTATGAATGCAGGAAATCTGCTTAAGATGAAGTTTGGTTCCTTGGAAACCTGTATTTATGAACACTATGGACATAGTCTTCCGTTTTTAGGAAAGAGATAAAAGATACAACCCCTGTGTTCTTTTACAATGAATTATTGATTGAATGGACTAATAGGAAGACAGAAGAGGATTCACCTACGTGTCATGCATTTTTCTATTTTTATGCATGCATAAAATGTGAATGCGATTTTATGTACACATATTTTATATATTAGATTTTAACACATGTGCGGAAGCGTATTCTGTATGGACAGATTTTGCCTTGTGCCTCTAAATTGAGATTCATTAAATGAAAACTTTTCCATTAATCGCTCTTCATACAGTCAATCAATACATAAAGCAGTTCAGATAATCTATAATAGCAATAGCAATAGCAATATAGCACTGTATTTATATACCACCTATAAGGGCTTGCAACCCTATCTAAGCGGTTTACAATGTCAGCATATTGCCCCCAACAATCTGGGTTCTCATTTTACCTACCTCGGAAGGATGGAAG
>JANHJO010007446.1:225145-240996 GCA_032468235.1 Pseudoxyrhopus heterurus | reverse complement strand
AGGGTTTCCCTTCACGTCTTTGAAGTTTTTTTTATACTTAAAACAGTAATTAGGGCAAAGAAATGTTAAGTTGGCCATGCCCACCCAGTCACATGGCCACGCCCACCCAGTCACATGGCCATCAAGCCACACCCACCCAGTCACATGCCCGTCAAGCCACGCCCACAGAGTAGGTAGTAAAAAAATTTGAATCCCACCACTGGGCCCAATCACTATCATACATTTTCTCTCAGTGATTCCTAGCACTGCACTCTTTGGGAGAAATAACTGTAATTTAGTTCCTGTGATCTGTTGGGGCAGCTCTCTTTAGCTTAGGAATTAAAGTCCTGAGTGTTCCTATGACTATCGGGACCACTCCGCCCTTTACTTTCCATGTCCTATTTGGTTCCTCCTTCAGGCCCTGATATTTCCCCAGTTGTGGAAGGCTCACAGGATCTTAGCACTGTTATTCTTCTCAACATTCTGTGGAATCTCCCATCTGGACTTGGGAGAGTCTAGCCCATTTAATCTGTAAATGTTCTTACATACACAATGACACTTTGTTGTGTCATTCAGTGTATGCTGTTCCTTCCTGTATCTTACATCATGCCCTTATGTATTGGACTGTCTCTGAGGCCCCTCTGCACAGTCTTCAACCCTTCCTTTGGGGTGAGGTCAGGGTGACTATATGGAACTGATTACTGAGCATTTACTGGCCGGATGCCTTTCCTGCTGCCTGTGTGCAGTTCAGAGAAGATATTTTCTCTTTGTGCCCAGGTAGAGAAATATCTGTTGCTGTCTAGGATTGAACTCTCAACCTTCTGAGAGGGAGGTGAGTATCTTCACCCCTAGGCCACCACACCACTCAAAAAAAGAAAAAGAAAGCTTAGTAATGCTATGAAATTGCTACCATATTTCTAGCCAGCCTTTTGTGGGCTGCACATTGCAGGACTATGGAATTTATGGCCCTTAATAATGCTGGACCGTATCTGTCATCAGTCCACTCAAAAAAAAAGTCAGGAATTACATTTCAACATCATTTATTTATTAATTTTCTGTTATTTTCTATGATTAGAGAAAAAAATAGCAAGAAAAAGAAGGAAGCAGTCCTCGTAAGCCTTAAGAAGACCCATGCTTGATCAGAACAAAAGCCTGCCTATTCAGGGCTTTCTTTAAAATATGTATGGAAAGCTCACAAGCAGAAGATGAGTACAAGTTCATCATCTTGTTCATGTAATGCTTCCAGGCATGCTATTTATATGGAAATCAGCACATTGATAGAATTATCTCCACGAATTTGCTCCATGGACTTTTAAAGTCACTCAAGCTACCGGCCAGCATTCCATATCATTTCACTAAGGTGATTTGTGTTGTGTTTTTTGTATTACCTGAAGGAGGGGTTCCTTCTATACTTTTCAATATGATGTAGAATTTTATATCTTTATTTTGTGTCTTCTTTCGAGTGCTTTTTTCCTAAGTTATAAATTCAACTTTTTTACATTTTTCCCTTGTGTTTTCTATCTTTTTTCCTTCTGCAATATTTCTCTTCAGTTGCGGTTATTAGAACTATGTACTGAATTTTAAATTTAGGCACATATTGCTCTGAACAGAATTATTTGTAGTATTAACAGTTTGACTTTGGATCTGATTTTTTTTAACTGGTTTCCAAAGTAGAATTTGATTTTTCCTTGCTTTCAAACATTTGTGCAATTAGCAGACCTGGCCATCTTCCTGATCACTCTTTATTCCAGACACTTATAAAGAAATTATAACCCATTGTTCAAGTTTTTCCATTGTGAAAACTATCTCTGTATGCCTACTTCTTGTTTTCTATTATTTAATCAGTTACTAACCCTAAAGAAAACCTTTTTAAATTTTTATAACTTCCACCAAATCATATTTCTATGAACATGAAATGGAAAAATCATTGCTATGGAATTTTCTATGAGATTTGAAAGAATATGTGTCAAACAATCCAGGAAAAGAAAACATGAAAAATGTATTTTTGCTAAGTCAAACCACTTACTTATTTATTTAAGTATTTACACATTGTCTGTCAATGTCTTATTCCCATTCCTTAAAAAATGTAAAAGAGCTGAATCTTTGTCCTTTTGAATGCAAAGTAAATTGAGTAGCATTGAACTGTAGCTTTTTCCAGTATGGTATAATATATATGGCATAATAGAGACAAAACAGAACAATAAAATGTTTTCATAAAACTTTTGCAAGTAGACATTGTGGTAAAAAGAACTGAAAATGAACCAAAGAAAGAAGTGGAGAAGAAAGTGAACAAAAAAGGGAAGGGGAAAAATAAATTGCACAGTCTAATTTTTGGACTATACAATGTATTGCTTGTTCAAACATATCTGAACAAGCTCTTTCTGTTCAGAAGAGCTTGTTCAGATATGATCAATACAAAAGGAATAGAAAATACAGATAGCAAAGAGGTAAAGAAAATACAGAATTTATCTTCTATTTTGATTCAGGCCTTCCTGGGAGAAAATGGTGGACTGAAGACAATTCTATTGAAAGTGAAGCCAAAAATTACACCTAAGAATAAAGAATCAACAAGAAGCTACATCCCTTTGATCTTCTCTGGAGAACCAGAAGATGTGAGATTGCCAATGGTGCACTCCACACAGTTGTTCCCCAGAAGAGGACTGCAGGATTGTAGTCTCTGGAGATGTAGGAGATGATGTTATTTGATATTTTTGCTCCAGCTGCAGTCAGAACCTTATTTATTTGGTGAGTCCAAATCTCACCCAATAAATGCTCTATCCTACACATCAAAAAAAATAATCAGAACACTAAATACAAATTAGTCGGAAGTGATCTCATTGACGATCCTCATGTTGTCAAGGACCTAGGAATACTCATCTCAAATGATCTAATCCCCAAAGCTCACTGTAACAGCATTGTCAAAAAGGCTTTTAAGAGTTGTTAATCTAATTTTGTGAAGCTTCTTCTCTGGTAATGCTGTACTTCTAACTAGGGCATACAAAACTTTTGCAAGACCAATTCTTGAATATAGGTCATCCATCTGGAATCCACACTGTATATCGGACATTAACACAATCAAAAGGGTCCAGAAATATTTCACAAGAAGAGTACTTCACTCCTCAACCTGCAATAGAATCCCTTACACCACCAGGCTAGAAATTCTGGGCTTAGACAATCTTAAACTGCACCGCCTGCGGTCTGATCTAAGCATAGCCCACAAAATTATCTGCTACAACATCCTACCTGCCAATGACTTCTTCAGCTTCAACCCACAATAATACACGTGGAAACAATTGATACAAACTTAAGGTAAACCACTACAGACACAATTGCAAGAAATACATCTTCAGCAACAGAATAGTTAATGTCTGGAATACTCTACCTGACTCTGTTGTTATAGCCTCAAACCCTCACAGCTTCAACCTCAAACTGTCCACTGTGGACATCTCACCATTCCTAAGAGGTCCATAAAATGGGCGTGCATAAGCACACCAGCGTGCCTACTGTCCCTGTCCTACTGTTCCCATTATTTACCTATATATAATTTCTTTGCTCATGTTTATGTTTATACTCTATCTGTATATGTTTGACAAACAAATAAAAAAAAGAATCTTCAAAGATTATTAAGTTCACACTTCCTTTGCTAACCTGGAAATTGCCTATTAACTACTTTAAAGAAGTTAGATATCTTAAAATTGCAAGCTGAAAACAACATGTGAGACCCTTCAATACTTAATAAAAGAAAAGGAAACTGAATCTCTATAAGTTTTGAGAATTCAAAATAAATGGTAAAAAGCAAGGAAAAAATGGGCTATGGAAAGTTTTACATACAGTAAGGCAGGGATGTAAAATTGGCAGCCCATGAGTTGGATGCATCACATGCAGGCCACACCCACCCCAACTCCACAAAGGCAAAAAACATCCCGACACGCTATCGAGTTTGACACCTGTGCACTAAGGGCTCAGAAAATGTTGGAATATTTGATTTTAAATATTAAGACTGAAATTAATTTTAAAGAATAAATGCATTTTCATGGGAAATAAAAATTATTTTCAATACTGGATACATAACAAGATAATTAACTTATAATGGCATTCAGAAATATTGTTGAGGAATGGCAATGAGACTTTGAATTGATTATGTCACCTATGTTGTGTGTTTTTATGAAAAGAAGAAGCTGTTACATCAGGAGATTTAGAAAAAATTATCTGACATAATTGTGGAGAACAATATAAACAAGATTTATCACTAAATATACAAAAAATTGGGTGAGTCTCTAAAAATTAAGACGGAAATTAAAATGCCAGTTCAAGTGAGTAATTGTAAAAAAAAATTCTTGCTAGTCTTACAAAACAGGCTTGTTAAAGTTTTGAAAAATGTCTTAATAAAGGACAAAGATGATTTCAATGGATTAAAAACAAGATTGCTTTATATTAAAAGGTTTATAAAGTTGGCTTACTTAATCAGGGTTAAAATAGGATGTGTTGTTACTTGAAGTGAGGCTTCTTTCTGGACTTGCTGATATCTGGACTGGAAAAGACATTGTATACAGAACTTGCCTGTAACTTAACAGTTGAGTTATTGGATGAAGAATTTTATATCTGTTCACTACGAGAAGGTGAAGAGATACTAAAACTGTTTATATTTATTGTGATAAGGGTGGGAAGTTGCTTTCTTAGTTTTTTTCCCTTTCTTTTCTCTTTACAGTTTTTCTTTCTTTTTAGATTCCTCACATCTTTTATTCTGTCTTGCTGTTTTTCTTTTTAATTTATATTATCTTTTATTGTACTTAAAAATTTTAATAAAAATATTAATAAAAACCCTTTCTGTTTTATTTGGCCTTCTGTGAGAGAACAATATATATTCCACTGGGTGGTTGTGAAAAGTTTGCTAATTTTTGAGCTTAATATAAACAGAACAATCAAAGCTTACATTAGGGGTGTCCAACTGGTGGTCTGGATGTGTCATGTGCAGGCCATGCCCAACCCAGCTCCGCAAAAGGAAAAACATCATGAAACATCACATGACAGCAACGTGATGTTGCAAGTTTGACCCCTGTGGCTTACATGAACTGAAATCCCAAGAATCAGATGATTCCAATCTACAGTACTAAAGTAATTTACTCTTGATCTTCTATATCTTTGAAACAGTTTGGAGAATAAATGAAGTAATAAACAACTGGAGGAGACCAAAGATTTTCAATATCTTTGAAAAGCTGGGAAAGAGTGACACTGGAATCTGATCTCAACACCTAGGAAGGTTGTATGACAGTTCCTAAAGCAATTAATTTTAAGCATTTGAAAAAATGCAACGATTACCAGAGATCATCATGCCATATTAATCTATTTCATTTTTGATTGTGTAACTTCCTTAACAGATTATGGAAAAGCTGTGGTATAATATACTTCGACTTCATTAAAGCATTTGATCAAGTGCCCATTATTGTGCAACTGAATCCTTTTGTGAAGTAAAGTATACTAACAGGAATAAAGAGAAATCTTATTTTTTATTTAACTTCTTAATAATAGCCAGTGGATCACTGTTGGAGGACCAGATGCCCACATTTTCAGAAGTAGATTTTAATTAACATTTATATATTCATAAAGTAAACTCATGATTGGCTAAAGTATTCACATACTGACTGGCTGATGTATTCACATCACAGTACATGAAATGCAGGCATATATAAAAAAAACTACAAATGAAAATTTATCAACACACTTGTTTACTTGCAGACACATTGTTTTTCTTTATCTCTCCTTGGTTTTTTCTTTTCATTTTTTTGGTCCTTCACTGTCTACATGCTGGTTTAGTTAACAGTAAGGGTGCTATTCTATAACAAAATCAGACAAGGAAACTAATTAACTATGGACAGCCTAGATTGCTAGATTTCAACTAAATTGAAAATTGTACTCAGAAGATATCAATAGTTCTTCAATTGACTAGGGTCAAATTTAAGTGGCTATGGTTTTGATATTTTCATTTTCATCAATGATAATGATGTTGAATAGTTGAATGGTTTAAACTAGAACTACTTTTGAAGAATTATAAGATATTCTGAATCTATAAGGTGGGATAACACATACATTTTCATAAATCAATTAATTTATTTGGTAGTTTCCTCAAGTTTATAATGAATGCCTTCCCAGGACTGTGGCATTCATTTTTATAGTTCATTTTCATATGGTCATCTAGAATTCACAGTTTTGCACTGCATGTGCCTTGGTTGCCTGGTAACAAAATCCTTTCAGTGATTTGTTACAGACAAAGCTCTGATAGAGAAGCATGGATTATTCTAAGATCATCCTTGCATAGCAGTTTAATAACCAAATTTTCTTGAATATATTCAGAGTTTGCTAGTTTTAAATTGATGTATGTAAATGTGAACACTGTTATTCAAATTACTTTACTACCAGGTACAAATTTATTGGAAATGTATAATTTTTTCAAGTTCTGGTCTATGAACAATGAATTAATCTAAAAATGTCTTTTTCACAGAGAAAAGCATTACCTTTTGAATCTAGCACCTGAAAAACATTGTATATCTTACATGCTGGGCTGTGAATGTTAGGTTGTTAGCAAAATAGAGCCATCCATCCAAGATTAAGTTTGCAGACATAAGAACTTCTGAACAATCAAGATAATCCTTTATATCCTGCCAATACCTGCTAGCACATGTAAATAAACTATAGTGGTAGTCAATGAGCACCACAGGAGTGTATGAACACAGTCCTAAAGATAAGATTAAATAGACACACATGGCCAAACACAACACAAGCACTTCTGTCAAATTATTAAATAACTAATTCATTAAGCCACACAATCAAGCCAAGAAGCTGGCTATTTTTTGTGTAGTCAGTGTAGTTAGAATAATTGAGACCAGCTGTAATACTGTTTGGATTCTGGAAGGAATCCAACATTACTTAAAGGCAACATAACTATGCAGATGTCGGCTGCAAAGAGAAACACTACATTGTAGAGTTGAGTTCAAGCTGCCCTGCTACACATGGTTTATTAGAGAGGGATCAAGTTCTGTCCAGCTTGTCTAATAATTATAAGCCAGCTGCAGCAAGCTAGATTTAGAACTGATTGATGTAAACAAATCTTTTTGACTTCTTTTAACACATATTCTTTTGTGAATAGACCTTACCCAACTATATGCTCTTTGCTTATTTTTTAAATGATCCTTTCAAATTTAAAATGGATGCATTATATATTTAAAAGAAAATAGAAAAATGCTGAACATTTCCAATGGATTTTTTTTTTTTGCTTTTGTTCAATATTTGTAGATGTTTCATAATTTAAACATTTCTTGTAAGTAAGCATTTTGTACACAGATATTCACAAACATGTACACCTTACTGTATAGCATTGTAAACTGTACAGGAGAATGCAGCGTACATTCTATGAATGCATAGAATGCAATATAGTCTATGCATCCAAATACTGAGATAACATATTGGACAATGGATGGATCCATAACTGGATAATACTAAACTCTTAGTTACGTTTGGATATAGTGGTTCAGATGATGGTTTGGGGAAACTAATTTTTGCCTGCCACAATGAACTCAGAATTAATAATTAAGGGGAAGTTGCTTTCTTTCAGCTCACTATGTTCATTGAGGTATAAATTTAAAATCATTATCATCATCATTGTCATCTCTGTCATATATTGCATTATATTCTTATTTTGACTCTTTTTGCATGATCCATGCCAGATCACGTTTTTTCATCTAGTCACATTATCACTATTCCAGCCATCTTCTATAACGCCAACATCATGTTTTATCAACTACCAGTTTCTTGCAAGTATACTTACTGCCCATGTTGTAATGTTCTGTACCCAAACTATTGTTTTCCATTCTGAGCTGTCTTAAGTTTTTCTGAGCAATTTTTCAATTTTTAAAGACCATGAAATCCATCCCAGTCTAGTGAAATTCTCAGTTCCAATCAACTACAATTACATGTCTCCTCCAGTGTTTAGTCATTTCCTCTTACATTAATTGGCTATTGGGTTCTGACAGCTTCCTTAGTCTCTCCTCCTCCTCCTCCTCCTCCTCCTCCTTCTGTTTGATTCAACAGTGCCACATAAAGACCATGAAGTCCATTAAAGTCTTCTGGACACAACGTTTTCTTACTTTGAATTGTAGCAATTATCCAGAGACAAACATGCTAAACATTGAAATAAGAAATCTGCATTGTTAATGCACAAAATAAATATGTAGCCATAAAACATGTTCATGTTGTCACTATCTACATACAGTATGTTTTCATATAAATGTATGATCTTATGAGGTCATGAATAATTACTATCTATTAAGAATCACAAAGCATAAATGGATAAATTTCAATTGACTAGCATTTCATTTGTCCTCCTTTGGATATGCAGTTAAGAAATTAGTCTAAACTGTTTTCTGTGTACTGCTTGTCTCATTAGGATCAAGGACAAGATCCTAAGCTCCTTGAATATCTGAAGATTTGAAAGGTGATAAGCAAATTACTCTTACCAGTGGCAGGTTCATAGAAAAGCATCACATAGAGAAAATAAATTGTTCACAAGCCTGTTAGTGCTGGCTTTGTGCCGTTGAAGCTGTTAATTCATATTTTTTCCTTTAAAAAGGATTCCTTTAATAACTAAATATACACTTCTAATTATTTATTATCACCATCATTTCAGCTGTATATTTCCACGGCTTGGTTACCCAAATTACTGGGGAGAAGGATATCATTGATTGATCAATGAATTGATTAATTTGATTTATATGGCCACTTCAGATCTGGGACTCAGATCTGGGATTCTGGGCAGCTCATATAATTAAAACAAACACATGTAAAGCAATAAAAATATAGATATTGATAAAAACAACAACTCCATTAAAACAAAATCGAGACAGGATTAAAACTATAATACATAATAAGCAAGCAAGTGCAAGTCATATACTGATCTTGCAGGCTCTGAACCTAAGAACTGTGAAATAATATTGTTTTCTTAGTCCTGGGCAATGCTTATAGTGCATATTTAGATTTTGAAGTTCCTTATCCCCTGGCTCAAACCTATTAGTCCCATTTTGTGTGGATTTTTTCATGACCCTATCCTTTTTTGCATCTCATTCTTCTACTCTACTTCTGTGATAGCCTCTTGGGATATTTTTTTTTTATTCTGCTTTCTTCCTTCAGCCTCAAGGGTCCTTGCTTCTTTCTACTCTTTCTACTTTCTAACTTGTTCACTGTATACTTTGTGTAACCATGGTATTTTAGGTAATAATAATAATAATAATAATAATAATAATAATAATAATAATAGTAGTTTTATTTGCGGTCACAGACCAAAGTACAAATGGGATAAGAAACATAGGGGAAGTAAAATCATGGACAACTGGCCACCAGAAGCTTTGGCTGAGGGGGATTACAGCATTCTCCTCTGATAGTTATGGCTCTTAAGAAAAATTTAGAAACCTGAGAGGTAATGTATGGGGAGCCATCTCCTAGACAACACGAGCAAATGGAGTTTCTTCATCAGCTCCCTTTCCCAACGAGAAGTATGAGGGTCAGCAAACGCCAGGAAGAGGTAGCTACCAGGAACTGCCAAAAAGAGCACCCAAAGCCACCATTTAAAAGTGTTGATCCACGCCATGCATTCAACCAAGTGAATGCCCAGTTCCAGGTACGTCGGAGCAAAGCCAACACAAGGAGGGAGACCCAGAAATTTTCTAAGAAAGGCAGCTTGGGTTCTTTCAATACAATCCTTGAAGCCCAGTATCCATATGGGAATTCCAAAAAGAGTTTGGGCCAAGGTTTTAGCTTTATATATATGCAAAGCAGAAGGAATAAACTGGCCTTTTTTTTCTCCTTGAGAAAAATCCTATAGAAAAATCTTAGAATCTGCTGATGGCTACAGGAGGCTGAATTTAGCACCTGGGTTCGGTGTCTAGTCCAGGCACCAGTGTTCTGAAATTAAACACCTAAATACTTAAAGTGGAAGACCTGCCTAATAGCAATGCCGTTGATAGCCCAGTTGTATAATTTCCGGGCTCTGGAGAACACCAATACTTTTGATTTGTCGTGGTTAATGGACAGGTGATTCTTGGCACAGTAGGACCCAAACATAGAAAGTAGTCTTTTCAGATCTAGCCTTGACAGCGATAAAAGGACCACGTCATCAGTGTAGAGGGGAAGCGGGATCTTAGTAGTTGACAGCTTTGGGGCATGGGACTCAGTACGTCCAATGTAAGAGGCCAAGTAGTTTTTAATTTTTATTTTGAGAAAGCCCTTTTTTGATCCTTTAACCCTTGTGAAGAAAGGCTTATTGAATCCATAGTGTATATATGGTTACATTGCATTTTAAAAAATAAGGATAGAAGGATGTGCCTTCAAACTTTTCATTTAACAGGTTATCCAGGCAACTTTCTACTCTATATAAAGCTATTATAATAACAGTATTATTATGAACTTACTGTACTGTTTATTAAACCAGACATACTTTGATTGTATCAATGACCATGTCATAAATTATGCTTTTGTCATTTATCTGCTATTAACTTATTGAATTCTACTATGTGACTATAACAAAGTAAATCAAAAAAATCTAAAAGGGTTAAAATATTGTTAAAATTTCTTCCATGATTTTTTAAAAATAAATTGAGCAGTAAAATAAAGGTACTAAATCCCTTACATATTTAACTATAAATTTTACTCCCTGACTATAAAAAAAAATCAGTTTTGTCAGGTGATGAAAAAATATAAAGGAAAAAGTGGACCCCTTGATTGCTAAGAGGTATTCAATAACTTCAGGATTGACTTACTGTATTCTGAAATATTTGAATATATTTTATTTTGAAAGTACATTCTTCAGCTTTGCTAGAAAATGTTTTAAAAACAAGACCCACCAGGCACAAACAATGTTGGTATATAAGAATGGAAATGTTTTACACCTATTTACAAGTGGGACTATATGCTTAGTACAATAAATAAATAGCAATAGTGTTTAGATTTATATACTGGCCCATAGTGCTTTACGGCACTCTCCGAGTGGTTTACAAATGTCAACATATTGCTCCCAACTATTTGGATCCTCATTTTACCAACCTCGGAAGAATGGAAGGCTGAGTCAATCTTGAGCCAGTCAGATTGAACTCCTGGCTGTGGGCAGAGTTAGCTTGCAATACTGCATTCTAACCACTGCACCACCATGGTTCTGTAAAATAAATATTATGCAAATATTCATATTTCAGATTCAGAGCAATTTGTTGTCACTAACTGCACATGTACTATCAAGGTTATTATTATGTTTCAGTGGCAATATACTTTGAATATCAAACATTGGAGAACATGAACATTGCATTCACCTGAGTTTCCTAGAAAAAATATGGTTGACCACTGTGGAAAATAGGTTACTGGACAAGGAAAGCCTTTGGTGTAATGGCTAATGTTACTGTGTAGTGATTTAGATGGGTGCTTCCAAGTTGTACTAAAAATAGACTTTCATTTCTCAGAACACCTCAATTTTGGGAATAGTAATGCTCTTTGGAGGTAGGTTCAGGACTATATATTTCTTCATACACTGTATAATTCAAAAATTGGAGAAAACCATGTCTAAGATACGTTATAAACAAAATAACCATATTTATAGAGGGGTCTAGCAATGGCAATTCCCGTAAATTCCAGTTTAGAGGTCATGTACCCCAGATTTTAATGCCAAGCAATTAGACCATCTGCTTTCTTCATGCTTTCTTGGAAGTACTGAACTAAGTGGCCTTTAATTTCATATGAGCAAAGAGACAAGAAAATATGCATCCTCCCACAATTCTGCTGTATCAATCAGAAGCCTTTCCTGGATTGTCACTCTTTTAACCTCTGCTAAAGTTCATACCTTTGGCTAATTTCTTTTTCATAACTTCCTCTACAGATTCTAAATCTGGGATTACTGTGTTATTCTGACATTACTGTGGACCCATGGGTTTAAATGCCACAAACCTACCTAGTGGAATTTAAGCTGAAATTCAACATCTGCCATCTTGTCCAGGGTCCACTTTTCAAACTTTTTTTTCATACTGTGAACATTATCTCTCAATTATTTACTTTATTTCACTGTCAAAAAACAATCCTGTTCCCCCCTTCCCTCCTCCAGAACAAAATGGAGATGACTTCAAAGCAGGCATTGTCTTTTGGCACTGATTCTGAATATATTTTGCTGCTTCAAGGATAATCTGAACTCTCCAAAGGTCCTCTGAACTGCAGTTAGTCTGCATACAGATGGTACATCCCTTGCTGAAGTACCCACGGTGCAAATGACAATTGCTGCTGAGTCCTCTGGCAGAGTAAGTAAAAAATAAACTGTGTTGAGAAATTGTAAACACTTTTCCCAGCAGCTCTAAGGACAGGTTGTCCTTTTTCTTTGTTCCACAATAATGAGTATTTCATTTTAATATTATCATCTATTGCAGGCAATACTATGCAGTTTGAGACATAAATCACTTGAAAAGGTAGTATTTTAAATATTTAGTTGGTCAAATAAAATGACAGAATAAAGAAAAAATACACATTCTTTTTTAATACACACTTTTAAATTCATAACAATCTTTATACCCAGAATTTTCCTTCTAGAAATTGAACTGTCAAATATCAGTATTTCAATCTGATATTCACTTAGCTAAGATTCACTTTTAGCTATGCAAATATTCCTTTTCTTAAGATGTCTCAGTGCCTGTCTTTGATTCCTTTACTATGATAAAAAAGAGATAATTAAAAATAATTGCAACTGCATGAGTGTACTGTAGGTTATTTTTGTGGTAATTAAAATCATATGTGTTATGTTCTGAAATTAACTATCTTGTGTGCTAATTTGTTATATTCACTTGGAAAGTATTGCTTTGAATATTACAAGAACAAAAAGATCTCAGTTTGCTTGTTTTTTAAGAAAAAAAGTCTTTTGGCAAGGGTATATTGTTGTCAATAGTCTAATGAAAAAGAAACTGGCTGTTGGAAAATGAGGAATCTATATTATTGAAACAAAATATTCAATAGAAATTAGAATAATAATATGCAGATGCAAACTTTTGATGCCTAGTCCATGTAAGTTGATCTGTGAATTTCAAAAAGGATGTAATTATAGAACAGAATTTAAATAATCTTTTGTCACAGTGGAATATGGAGATTCCAGAACTCCAAGGTACTAAATATTTTCCTTTCTGTTTTTTCAGAACTCATTTACCATACAGCTGAACATTCATTATGCACACCAAAGATTCCAAGTTCATCATCTTAGTTCACCAAGATGTTCAAGCCAGTCTTAGTACTATATCCTGGCTAAAATCCTAATTGAAAGGGGCTTCTAAAAATCAGTATCATTCAATGAAAAAAATTGAAAGATTTTGGCACTTTAGCAGGTTCAAAGATTAATAAGCAGAAAACAAGTTAAAAGTATAACTACACAAGATCAATACGTTTTGTCGAAGAAATCTGGCTTTAAATTGAAGAAAAAGGTTAAATACTTGGGGGTTTCTTATACTACTAGGGATTGTATGTTGTTTCAAAATAACTATGTTAAATTATGAAATGAAGTAAAGGTAAAAAAAAGACATGGTGAAAAGGGAAAAATGGTAACTGTCATTGTTGGGAAGATTTTCTGTGATTAAAATGAATGCTTTACAAGAATATTATTTTCATTCCAGACAATACCTATATTTACAACTTTTAAGCAATGTCAAAAAGGTATTTCTAAATTATTTTAGAAACTGAGAATTAAATATTACTTACTTAATGTTTAATTTGGATGAAAGAGTAATGACTTTAAGAAATAGGAGGGTTTTGGATATTGGAAGACCATGAATTAAGATTTAAACGGCATGATTATCTGTGGTACAACAACCTTAAAGTGAACGTAGATTTCCAAAGTCGTATTAGATGTGCCATACTGAGAATTTGGAATAGGTGTAAGGCAAAATAGTCTCTTGATGGTTGTCAGCCTAAATGGTTTTAGGAGTGGGAGGATAATTAAATGGAAATGGTGAACTTATATGATTTGCTGAATTTTTCCCAAGGAGTGTTATTCTTAAAACAAGGGAAGACTGGGAGTTGGAAGGTTTTACATGCCATTGGTTTCCTTATACTCAGCTAAGGGAAAGAATTAAGTTGAATAAGAAGGATTATGAATTTGAAAAGGGTAAAACCCGAGTTTGCTGCAGAGTTCTGTACAAATGATGATCATATGATTGCTGAGATGTACAAACTTTTACTAAAAATGGAAATACTGGCCGTACAAGTTAAAGATCGTATATTAAAATGGGCAAAAATTTTGGGATATAATATACAGTTGGAACAATGAGAGAATGAAAGGGTGAGATTTACATTGAATGATAATCTTAGAGAAGTTTTATAAAATGATGTATGGTTGATATATGACACTAGATACATTGTAAAAATGTATAACGGACTTTCAACTATTTGTCAGAAATGTAATCAACCTCAGGGAATATTTTTTCATCTTTGGACATGTAACAAAGATAGAAAATATTGGGATCAGGTATGTATTTTGATGTAGAAGATTTTAAAAGTCAATGTATAATTGAAACAAGAAGTTTTTCTTTTGGGCTTAACAAACAAATGGAAAACATTTTATAGAATTTTGTTTTTTATATATGATAATGACAAGGAGACATTTATATGCTGAAGGTGGAAGGATTTACAAATATCTTTAATGGAAGAATGGTAGAAGCTGGTAGAATTGGTGGAGATGGCTAAATTGACAGTCTTGATTAAATACAATATTTTAACTAATTTTATTTCTTCTTGGAAACCACTTTTGGACTTTTTGCAAGAAACTGAAAGAAATGAAAAGTTGATTTTAGCAATAATCATTTGTCTATAAGACTTACCGGGACACCAAAGTTGGATAAATTCATATTATCCCTCAATTTGACATGTTTTCTTTTCTTGTTTAGAAAAATCTGTAATCCAGCTAACAATGAGTAGAAAAAAAGAGCATACTTTTTTTGCTATATCATAATGAAATGCCAGATAGTATTCTGCATTTCCTGACTCCCTAACTTTGTCAGATAAACAAAAAAAGAAGCAAATATTTTAAACATACAGCTGGAAAGTAACTCAATATCTGGATCCAAAGCTTTCTGTTAGAGACATCCACTTCAGGTGCTACGTTCAAAAGCAATATTCTTCTTGGCTGGGATTGTAAAAAGTGGGGCCACAGTTGCATTCATTGTTCAGTGAGCTTGTCCACAAAGTTAAACCCACCGACAGCAATGAATGTTGATTGTGACCTTTTTTTTGGTGGACCTAAGTGAAATTCTACTAGGGAAGACACAAAAAAATTCATCTTGGGTGTTTGCTTTATGGCTATCTTCAATGAAATTCTGAAAGCATGAAGTAATGAGGAGGAGGATGGTTAGCTGGAGGGTACAATCAACGGTCGATGGTTTTCACTTTAATCCCAAACTCACCGACAGCGTTGAATGTTCACTGAAGCAACCACAAGAAGCAGAACTCCAAAGACTTCACAAGTATCCATCCTTAAATGTCTAAAGTGAAGGAAAATTTTAAAAGAAAGGATGTTATTTTCAATTTGGTAGATTCATTCTGATTAAAAATCACTGTTTCCATAACATTTATTCATCAAATCCATCTACTGAGGAATTCTCAACAAAGCACTGCTGCACTATATATAACGCTCAGAAAAATCTAAACTTTCCCTGTTTGGGGGACTTAAAAACAGAAAAATATCCATAAATCTCTGAAGAAAAATACAGTGGAACCTCAGTTCACAAACGCTTCTGTTCACAACCAAATCGGTTCACAACCAAAAAATCAGCTAAATGTTTGACTCGGTTCAAGAACAAATCCTCGGTTCACAACCA
>JANHJO010007446.1:189004-201816 GCA_032468235.1 Pseudoxyrhopus heterurus | reverse complement strand
AGAAAGAAAGAAAGAAAGAAAGAAAGAAAGAAAGAAAGAAAGAAAGAAAGAAAGAAAGAAAGAAAGAAAAAGAAAGAGAGAGAAAGAATCAAAGAAAGATATAAAAGAAAAAACTTCCCCCTTCAAAACAAGTATATACAATTTTATTTATGTATCACCCATACTTAAAATATAACAAGTGATCTCTTCTTCCTATATCACATCTCTTATCTATAAATAAATATTTAAAGCTTCATTGTTCAGACATGATCAGCAATAGTCCATTAAGGATCACCATATGTATTTTATCCTTGATCAAATAAACCAACTGTATATTATTTCCTTTGTCATGCCTTTGGAGTCAAACTCAGTTATAACACAGACGGCTTCAGGTATTCAATTTTCTATTTGCCGTCCCCCCGCTGCTATTCCATCTAAGATTTCTACATCCAGCCAAAGTATATGACTAGAGAACAAGCATCCAGATGCTAAACTGACCAACAAAGTTTAAGGAAATATTGGTAACACTTATGCACATTTAATACAGAGAGAATTAAAATCTTACAATAACATTTTTCTGTTTCTAGAAGCAACTTGATCATTTGGCTTCACATTCTGTGACTCTTGCCTGGAATCCAGTTATTTATGACCCCAGTTTGTTAACTGACTAAGACTTCATCTCTTCCTTGAATTAGCATCATAAATCTTTGTCTTGACCTTGGATTGCTTCACTTGGAATTCATCTTTGTCCAGCTATGTTCTTATCTCCAAGTAATCCCTTTTTCTCTGTTTTTGCCTTTTTCTCCACTATCTCTCGCTGCCTTGCTCTCAAAACTCAAAGCAACAAATCCTCCCTTTAACACCACCTGTGATTAAGAACTGTATTTGGCTCCTGAATGAGTGTTAAGAAAGGCAGGACATGAAATTCCTTTACTTTTAACAACCTTGATTCTTCAACCTCTCAAATAATATTCTAGAAATATGTTTTTTTTTCTTGTCCCGTCTCATAAAATTCTTCACAATTTTGACAAGTCTTTTTTGTAAATCCAATATAAGAACATTATCTAGATTACTTTTTCGTTTGGTAAGACATTTTCTTAGCTTGTTATTTTTAGATCCACTTTCAAATCAGTCTCAGACATATCCAGTAAAGCTTAGTTCTCTTCCATATCATCTTTAAACACAGTCTGTCTATAATGGCTGATATTTTTAAAAATTAACTTCTGGTTTCATTGTTCACAAATAATCTTCAATACATCCGATATTAAAATATTTTTATTTCATATTAGTCAAATTTAAGTTCTCTTTTCCTTTAATTTTAATATTTAATTGATTCTTTTAGTGACCAATCTTCAAAATTCATTTCATTCATTTTTTTAAGAATTGAAACAACAGAGTTTGATCATGTTAAGAATTTTTATAATTAGCTTCAAAATCTTATTTTAAATACTGTACATCTGAACCTTAAGCCCATTTATATCTTTACAAAATCAATATTCTAATCACCTTTTTGCTGTTTATTAAAAAAAGTTCTTAATCTTCTATAAGACTTGTTTTCATAAGGGTTGAAAAAACACAGCCAGTACATAAAACCTCCAGTATCAACATTCCTAATGTCCAAAACCAGTTAATAATTTCCAAAAGTGATTAAGAAAGGAAACGTGTGAATCCTGTGTTCTTTTTAAAGGTTCCAAACCGCAGTTTGGACTTCTTTGATTTCTCAGTGCTCTGGAAACTTCTCTTTTGCATTCTCCTCAATGAAAGCAGCTATCAGAAGCATTTATGGGTATCTCAATTGTCTCCTTGTCCTGAGAGAAATTACAAAGAGTTAATCCATTCACCAGTTCCCTATTTCACCACAGCCATCAGGGCCACTCTCACAGAGTATTCAGTGTACTATTTCATCCCTTGAAGTCAGGTTTGTTATTGTTGCCATTTCCAAAACTTAGTGACATAAAATTCAACAATGGAATATACAGTTATTTAAATTTTTAAAAGAAACAGACCTAATAAAAGAGGAAGTGGAGTTGTGCTATATATAAGAAATAACTACATCTCTACAAAAATACAGCAAAACAATGATGAAATCCATCTTGAATGCATTTAGGTTAACATAAAATGGGGGAAAAATGACATTGCCATGTGTGTATACTATAGGCCATGTAACCAAAAATGTTAAGACTCTAGAAAGAGTGCAGAGAAGAGCAATAATTGGGGGCCTGGAGGATAAAGCATATGAATGGTTGCAGAATTGTATATGTCTAGTTTAATGAAGAGAAGGGATAGGGTTATATGATAACAGTGTTCCAATATCTAAGGGGCTGTCATAAAGAAAAGGGGTTCAATCTATTCTCCAAAGCAACTAAAGGCAGGACAAGGAGCAATGGATAGAAACTAAACAAAGAGAGATCAACTTGGAAATAAGGACAGATTTCCTGACAGAACAATTAGTGGAATAACTTGTCTTCAGAAGTTTTTGGTGCTCCATCACTGGAAGTTTTTAAAAAGAGATTGGATAATCACTTGTTTGAAATGGTATAGAGTGTCCTGCTTAAGCAAGGGATTGGACCAGAAGATCTCCAGAGTTCCTTCCAACTCTGTTTTTCTGTTAATGAAGGTGCCTTTCTGTTAAAGTCAATTCTTGGGGTTGTCAATTCTCAACAAAATGTCTTGTGTTAAGTTGGACTTTTGTGATTATCTGTAAGTACCCACAATAATTGTTGTTGAGGACTCATGAAAGGCTTTTAAAATGCCAGATTTCTAATGCTAACAATAAAATGATACTGCAGTACTACTGTATATTTTTTCAGAGGAGAAGCAGCTGGAATTTCACAACTCAAGCACGGGAACAATAAGGCCAAGAGAGAATGAAGAGTTTTGTGAGAAAGATCAGAGTTGGACAGGAATGATGACTTTCACCTAGATAGACCAAGCATCAAGATAATTTTAGCAATTTTCTCTTGTTTGAGAAAGGCAAGACTCCAAACTTTCTTAAAGTATAATATAGAGACTATCTTTTAGGTCAAACATTCTCTCAACAAGAGACCATCAAGTTACCAATTGACTTATGTAAAGCCAGCAGGAGAGACAATGCTTTTCATCTATTGCACAGTGTGTCAAATGTTTGATAGATTACCTGCTGGGGATAAGTCTTGAGTATTCAGTAATAAGTCTTGAGTATTCAGTAGACCTAGCTTCTAGTCTCTCAGAGACAAAATTTGTATCCTTGAATCAAGGTGGTTGAACTTTAGATGGTGACAAAACTTTATAAAATGCATTTATCCTATTCCAAGAATTATAGCCTCTGTATTTTGATAGACAAAGAGGTCTCGTGGAAAAAGAATATTTTTTGAACATAAAGAAAATGTTTTTATAGAATAAACCCAATTCTTGGGTGATAAACCCACATTGTTTTATACTGAGGATAGTCCACCAAGAGATGGAAAGCTGTTACAGGTGGTTGATTTGATCATTCAAATCATATGGATTTGTGACATTTATGTACATTTCAATGTGCTTGATGCAAAGGTTCTAGGCATGTAGGTAAATTGCTGGACAATGATGAGGCAAAGATGACAGGCATTGCCATCCCTCTTGGGTAAATTAGACAGGAAATCTAACTAAATGAGCTAAATCTACTTTTATTGTAAGGCTACATTAACAGAACCTTGTAAGTTTCTGTTACAAGATGCAACTTGTAAGTTCAAAAATACAAAATGTCCCATCACCACTGCTTGATCCAATAGGACAGGTCATTTCTAAGTCACTAGGGTTTCCTATTTCTTTTGTCTGATTGTTTCCTAGGCAGCATCTCTTCTCTCCTTTCCACAAGGTCATTCCCAATGTGAGTGATGATGTGTATGAGGGGGAGATAATGTGGTGGACTGCAGTGAAGTGGCAGTTTTCAGAAAAGAGGGAGCACATTTGAAGGAAAAGGGGTGGTTGAGATAAGAGACAACACAACTCAGAGCTGAAGAGGAAACAGAAAGAAAGTTAGGAACATCATAGGGTATATCCATGAGAATAGCAAAAGTTTGGCAAGATTCTGTCTATTGTATGTAAATAAATAACTTTGGCTGGATTGTTCTATGCCATTCTGGGGCTGGGGCTCACATCCATTTCATGATAGACCATGTCTATATTGGCACCAATTATAATGGAAAATATAGTCAGCCAATCCAACTTTAGAATGCTAAGTAGCAGATTGAAATCTAGAATAGCTAAGATAACTTTCTTAGAAATGCTACCAGTTTCACATAAATGACCAGGCAGGCTAAGCTAATGGGCTCTATACATCAAGGAGATAAAAAGAACTAGATGGAAGGGTTTGGATTGGTTAGCCTTGGGCACTTCTCAAAACAAACCAAAGCTACACAAGATATATTGAACCAAAATTAAATAGAATTGTTGGCACATAATACCAAAAGGGGCACAGCAGCTTTATAATTTTTGATTTCTGGGAAAAACTAAAAGTTGGGGATTGGATGGTTAACTGGAACCTGAGCGATATTCTTAGTTTATTAGATTTGTTTTGCCTTGGTCATCAATCAAAGGAGTTTGCTTAGAGGATTCAAGGAGGTTATACATGCAAAATGGTATCATCTAAATCAGTGGTGGTATTCAATTTTTTTTACTACCGGTTCTGTGGGCATGGCTTGGTGGGCGTGACTATGTGGTCAGCCAATCAGAGGTGGTATTTGCCGCGGTCAGCCAATTTGTCAGTTCTCTGAATTATCGCTACCAGTTCTCCGGAACCTGTCGGAACTGACTGAATAGCACCTCTGATCTAAATCTGTCATAAAATTTCACAAACTTCCAAAGCTAGGTTTCTGTTCTCAAGTTCAAGAAGGAATATACATGATTTCCAGCAGGATTCAACTGCAATTCCAAAGGATGAATATCATATTTTTTGACTAACCAGCACAGTTTTTGGCTTATTGAAAATATGAGACCTCCCTTTCTGTTTTTCTCCTCCTTTCAATGCCTTCTTAATATGCTTTATTCTGATTTAATTAGGTCAATATAAAGAAAGTTTTAAAAATGTTACATATATTGAACTTTATATACTTCCAAATTGTGTCAATATGCTCCCAAATGATATGTGTAGTGGAAAAAAAATACAAGTTCTATTACATGAGATAAAATTGTTTGTGAAAAACGTGTATTTGTGGTTAAGATATTAAAATAGCATTGGGGTCACCTCGTTTCAAGTTTACCCTTAATCATGGAAATTACTGGATTACATTGGACTGATTATTCTTTCTTGGATCAAACTACCCAAGAGTATTGTTGCAGTGAAAAAAGTGAAAATAGATTTCTCTGGAAGTTGCTTTTTGCTCTAAGACAATGTGATATAACTTTTCATACAAGTTGTTACTTTAAATTTAAAAATAACAGAAAGGGCAACAAAAGAAATTGGAAAATTTGGAAAAATGTGGAACTGAATAAAAATGAAATGGAATCCTGATTCAACAGGAAAGATACACACAAATGCTACCATACAGATTCATTTTAGATATCTCCATGTCAGGGCTACATTGTTTCCTTCTGTTCAACATATTTGGGCCAGAAGTGATATGTATTTCATAAATAGCACTTGGAAAAAGGTACATGACTTTTCCCATCCTTTTAAATCCCTGCTTTCTGCAATAGAATTTCTTCCCAATTTTCAGTCTCTTTTACTCCTGAATCTGCTTCTACTTCTGCAAGAGCAAACTAAAGCAATAAGCTTTGGTTTTCTTTCAGAGATTTGATACATGATCATTTCTAGTGCTGGAAATCTGGAGTACTTCTAACTTTACTAAAGGTACTTGCATTTGTATAATGTTCTACTTGTAAAATATTCCATTAACTAAAATGCTGCGCTACACTGGTTTATCTTACCTCTACATATTACTAGATTACAGATTTTAACAATTTAACACATTAGTTATAATCTACAGTAATCTATTTTGGGATCTGAATCTCTTTTAATTCTCCTTTCACTCTTAATGATTTTTGCATTTTATTTACATTTTCATCAAAGGATGGGGTAAAACAAATTCATTTGGGGAAAACATTTATGGATTTCTGGCATTCAATTGTGCTAATTTCCTACTTATCTTCTGAAATAAATTGAACCAAAAGGAAATGCATTTTAATTGCTTGTGTTAGTTGAGATTATTGTTCTAAATGGCTATCCTGAGTGAGCTGCAGAGGCACTGGATATTTTTCTATCTTAAATTATAGCAACAGTGATCTGCTATTTCTTTTAAAGTATCTTTAGAGTAAAGATATTTCTATCTCTTGTGAGTTATCTTTACTCTAATAGATGGCTCTTCTTTTTTCCATGAGTCTTACACTCTTGACCTTTTGTTGAGAAAAGATATGCTATATCTTTTCAGTAATGACAAACCATTCAATAGTTGCATTAATATTTATGAGTTGGGGTTCTTGGTGCTCTCTGAGCTTGGTTGTTTCCTTACAGACTAGCATTGATGATATTACCTAGTTTGGGTAATGAAATGTCTGCAAGAAAACAACTAAACTCAAAGAGCACCAAGGACCCTTCATTTCAACCCTGAGCTACAAATATTCTTCTTTATTGATTTGTGAGTTACTCTGAAATATGCTTGTAAACATTACAACTAAGCATATGCTATCAGGATTAAGATTTCTTGCTCCTCTTCCTTTCCTCTTATTTTTTGGTGAAGTACTTTCAGTCTGCCATGTGGCTGAGAAATAGCAACCTATGTGTAATCTCTAAAGAGAATAATCCCTTTTTTCTTAAAATTGGAGAATAATATACAGTACTTACAAAAAGTAAACTCTTCCTGTAGCAGACTAGGAGAAAATGTTTGTATAAATAACCTTTATAGAAATAAAGATTGGATAGAACGTTTGTTCAAAGCCTTTTTAAAGCCTATGGCTGAATGGTAAACTCATTCAGGAGGGAAGGACAAAATATTAGAATTCCTTTGTAACAAAAATGTTCAGCCCTATCTTTGTTACATTTCATGCTGTCAGTTTGGAGAGTGTACCTCAGACACAGACTTATTAATGGCTTGAAAATATAGACAAAAAAGCAGATTTTTCTTCAGAACAGTTCCCATTTTCTTAATGGTATGGAATTGCTTCTTACTTTATTCCAAGGTTGAAAGTGAGAGCATAAATGTAGAGCTCCAGATGCTTTAGACTACAATATGCTTTTTTTAAATACAATGGAACTTTGGCAAACCCTTGTAACAAAGAATGAAGGAAGGGAAAGGAAGATTTTATGGAACAAAGTTTTTGCTTTTAAAAAACAGATGGTTTCTGAAACACTTTGCCAACCCACACAATTCATTCCAAGTGCACTCTGTAGAGCCTTCTCTTCCAATTCTATTTCTACATTTAAAGTTTTTAAGGCTTTAAAAAAACTACTCAGTCTTTATTTTATTCTCCATGTGACCCGCTCTGGGTCTAGTGGCTGAAAAGAATGTGGTTTAAAAAAATAAAAACATATTACACAGGAGAAAAAAATGTTTTGCTTTTTCTTTTAAAAAAAGCTATTTTTAACCTGAAGGAAGGCCTTTAGATATTTTTTGCCCCTTTTCCTTTTTTTTCTCTTTTTCCACACTCAGAATATTTTTTCTATAATATCATCAAATATTTAGATTATATTAATTATATTATTTTAGCTATATATCCAAATTGCTATCAAGCACTTTAACCATGGAAAATTTTTCTTATGTACAAGTCACATGTAAATGAAGTCTGGTTTTCTTGATAAGTCTTTCACTCAGTGATACATTCACTCTTCCAAATGCAATTTTTCAGGCCAAAAATAAAACAAAATAAATAAACTATCTACTAACTTAGATATTTGAGAAGCATGGTGACTCAGTGAGTTAATGACACTGGAGATGGTCTCTGCTCCAGGGGTTCGAGTCCTAGTGTGTCTCTTCTAGATCAGAGGTCCTGTTCATACTTACTCTACATGGGACTGTCCTTAAAGACCATTTGGAGGGTTTGGTGGTGCTGTATGCAGTGACCAGAAAATTAATGATGTTGGTTATTTGGTGCATGTGATACCACTTCTCTGTAAGATGAAATAGCTACAAGATTTCATCCTGGTACAATTCAAGGTTCTGGAAATCACTTTTAAAGCCCCACATTGATTGGACCAGGTTACTTATAGGACTACCTCTTCCCTGTTGTTTCTATCCATCTTCTGTGATTTGGCAGTGGAGTATACTGCAGATATCATCAGCCAAGAAAAATGTTAATTGTCAAGGCTCAAAGAAAGAGCCTTTTCTTCCCTGGCACCTACCCTCTGAAACATCAACTCCCCTGAGATTAGATTGGCCTCTACCTTGCTGGCCTTCCATAAGGCTTTGAAGATTTGACTCTGTGCCAGGTCTATGGGATGTGACCCATTTCTTGGCTATGTTGTGGACTTTTTATGATTCACCAGCTGCTGCGTACTTGTTGTTCTATTTTTATTTATTTATATATATTTTCTTTGTTTTTACTTTGCGAGCTGCTCAGAATCATGCATTTAAGATGGGCAGACATATAAATTGAATAAATAAATAAAGTGGGATGTGAAGTCATGCATGTATTGACTTTATTTTTGTATTTTCATCCCATAATGTATGTGTGAAGCAAATACACATGAAAATATTTTTATCATGAAAATCTTTTTATTCTATAACATGTCATAATTTTTATTTAGAAAAGTCAAGAATAAAAAAATTATTAACGTGGTTTTGGGAATTGTAAGAGGAGCAGAGAAAGTGTTATTCTGTGAATCTTGATTCCATTCCATTCACAAAATGAAAATTATATCTTAAACTTAATTTTGTTACAGCTACATAACTATATTGCAAATGTACTGTTCTAAGAAATAGATGAGTGTTATTTTTAGAGTACTTCCCATCAATATTCAAAAGCATACAGTATCAATTCTAATTAATCTTTTTTGATTGATGTCATCTCTGCCAGAGACTTGTATAATGCAATCCCCTTTATTCATTCATAGGAAATTCTGGGTAATATAATTTTTCTACTTGTGACCCACCTACGTTTTTATCATTTCTTCTTTACCCTTTTTTTCTTTTTCCACATACACAAAATGTTTTTAATGTGAAAACTATGCAATACAATTTCACTGACAGATGTAGCAACTAGGAAATTCCCCACCTAATTTCAAATGCCTCTTTAAGCAAACACCTAAAATCATTCTCCATTAATGTATTCCTTGGAGAAAATAGGAGGGAGCAAGAGAAGAATAAAAAATAGTATAAGAAAATGTAAAGATGGGATCAGAAAGTTTCTGATTACATCTCAGATAATTTCTTCCCCATCCACCTATTGGCATTTATCCCCCTAACATATAATGAGGCAATGTATGTGTTGAGAGTAAAAATGATGCCTATACATGATTTACAAGCCACTGATTTGAATTTTACTGAAATAAGTTTTCCAAGTAATTTTCAAGTAAGTGTCCTAAGCATTCTATGCAAAACACTTAAGAGGTAAAAGGAATTCAGTGCCATTATTTTCAATCTGCTAGATCATGATCTGAAGTTGGTGTTGTCAAAGGCAAACCCATTAAATACAAAAACTTTGATTCAGTCAAGAAAATAGTGTTGGGTATGAATTCGCCGTCACTAAACGAGTAACAACACACAATAAGGTAGAGACAAAAGCTTTATTGATTAAGCAGTTTGCAAAGTGAGGTGGCTTCCTCCTAAGAGAGAGAATCGCACCCAGAAGCTGTTACATACATCTTATATACATTTTCACCCTTACCCAACTCTTCACCCCCCTTTTGTGTCCATGGTCCAATCAAAAGGGTCATTGGTCATTTTTACCTTATTTGGGTTATGCTATTGTTTTTGCTATACTTCCCTTTTCCATGGTTTTGGACACGTACTCCTTTTATGTAATTTTCCACTGACTTGACTATTTCTCCTTTTAAGTAATTTTCTGCTGACTTGACTATTTCGACAATGACAAGGGTTAAGCTACTTCCCTTAACTGTAATTTTTAATTTTTTGTGTTTTATCCCTTACAATAGCCACAACTACATTTCTCTCTTCTTTTCTATTCATTTGTGCCTTTTTATGTATAACAATCACAGGCTTTCTATTGTCACCATCTGCTTGCTCAGGTCTTGAGAACATCACATTCTGTGTCCTACCATTAAACTTTGGCAATCTGTGTGCTGCTTTCTCCAATTAACTGTAGCAATCTATGTGTTACTGTCAGCAGTTGCCAGCAGACTTATTATCAGAAAGGCTGAAAATTACTGTGAGAAGTTTGTCTAGCTTTTCTTTATTTCTTCAGAACATAGAGGAAGCTAAATCATTCCATTTGGTAAAAATTATTCTTGTGTTGTCTACTTTGGGGGCATTCGTGTATATTATCCATGCAGCACAACAGATATACAGATGGGATTTAAAATGAGGAATATGAGGAATACATTTCCTGAAGCTAGTAAAGACTAAAATTTCACAACTCTTGAATGGAGACTACTTACTCCCATGTAAGGTGTTCTGACTTCTAAATCAGAAGAAAAATTGACTAAAAATACATGAAATAAATAATTATCATGAATTCATTACCCATATTAATTTGTGTCTGTGCTTTTGAGTTGGTGTTGAATGTTGACAATTGCCAGGACTAGTCCCTGCACTTTTCTTGGCAAATTTCAGGAGTGATTTGCCATTGCCTCTTTCCTAGAGCTGAAAATGATTGGTCAAAGATCACCCAGCTGGTTTTATACCTAAGGTGGGTCTAGAATTGGCCAGTTTATAGCTTGACAAATTAACCAATATATCAACCAATATATTAAACTGTCTCATATTACCATGCTCTAAATCAAGGTTGTCAAACTGAGGGGCTCATGGGCTGGATGCATCACATGCAGGCCACACCCATCCCAGTTCCACAAAGGCAAAAAATGTCATGATACATCATATGACATTACGTAACACAATCGAGTTTGACACACCCGTGCTCTAAATAGAAGCATAAAGGAACACTTTATTTACCTTTTTCACATATCCCAATTAAATTCTTGACTCTTGAGTGAAATGATTTTATTATAAGTTTCATTATAAAATAAAAATACAGAAAAAAGTTAGAGAACTAAGAGAAAAAAAGAAAAAATGCAGAGAGAGAAAATACCATATTTTTCAGAGTATAAGATGATCTGAAGCATAAGATGCACCTAGCTTTTGGGAAGGAAAACAAGAAAAAAAAATCTGCCTCTGCCTCCCAGCAATTTGCCTCCTTGCAGCAAACAGCAAACAACCTGGTCGGCTTCAGCACAGCCTGATTAGCACAAGCAGCTAATTGTTGGTTGGATTGGCCTCCTGACAATCAGCTGTTTCAGGCTGCAGTGATCGCCATCGCCTATTGCTGCCTCTGCACGCCCCATTTTTGGCCTCTGCATCCCAGAAAATGGGGCATATGATTGCCATCATCTATTGCCACCTCAGCGCACTCATTTTTGGCCTCCATGTGCCCCATTTTCCACTGGTTCCGATCCCCACTGCCCAGAACAGGCCAAAAATAGGGCATGCGGAGGCCAAAAACGGGGCATGCAGAGACTGAAAATGGGATGCGGAGGCCAAAAATGGGGCACGTAGAGGCGGCAATAAGCAATGGTGATCTCTACAGCCTGAAACAGCTGATCATCAGAAGGCCAATCGAACTGACAATCAGCTGCTGATTCACAACATTTCAAACTATTTCTATTAATATAATAAAACTATTAAAATAATAAAACTATTCCAAACAACAAAATCTAAAATCCAAGTTTTTTCCAGTTTTGACAAAATGTTCGGAAGTAATTTCCAAGTAGAAACAAAACTAGATAAATTCTTCTCTTTCATTAAAACAGTCAGTTTCACTATCTTCACTAACTCCATTACTTTTATTGTTCATTCTTTGTGGGAATTACTGTATTTTTTTATGCATATAAGAATCTTGTCACTGCCAACATGTATAATAGCATTCCAAATTTTCTTTCACATTTTTTGTCCAGGAAACCTAAAGTTAAAGTTTTGTTTAAAGTTATATTTATTTTAATCTTTTGAGTTAAAGAAAAAAATGTGGTCCCAGTATTTCTTTGCTTTGTCACAAGTCCACCAGAGATGATAAAAAGTAACCTCTTGGCAATTGCATTTGCAACTCCTTTATATATTTTTGATGATTTCTCAGATGGTAAAAACCAATGATACATCTAATATTTCACATTAGATGATGTAAATTTTGATGTAATTTTAATCCATTAGTCAACATATTTTCCTACCAATCAATCAATATTTTTATAACCCAAATTCTTTGTCTATTGGATCGTGCAATTGTAACATATTCATTTTCTAAATTCATTCATTTTCCAAATTCCAATTAAGTTTCAACAACAGTTAATAGAATTATCAATAACATGCTCATCATTGACCCACAATTCAGATTCAAATTCAGTTTTTGTATATTCAAAATCATGGCTTTTCTTATCTAGGTTAAATCTTGCCATTCGTTGGAAATATGTGAAGCAATGACAAATTCACCTTCCAAATCCAGTTCTTTCAATTTCAAACTGGATTCATCTTGAGTAAGCATAGTAGCTCACCATAGCTCCATCATATTATTACTTTTGCTTTCTTTTAAAAAAGCTTCTTGGGGCTGACATTAAAAGGGTATCTTAGGATGGAGCCTTGTTTTGTATTTAATCCAAATTCAGTATTTATTTATTTATTTATTTATTTTGTCAAAAACATACACAGTCATATAAAAGTGGAAAAACATAGAACATGAACAAGAATTATAAATAAGTAATTAAGGGTAACAGTAGGACAGGG
>JANHJO010007446.1:98691-110106 GCA_032468235.1 Pseudoxyrhopus heterurus | reverse complement strand
GAAGCAGTCGGTGCGAGCTTAAATGGACTCCGGGGGATGGTAGAGGACAGGAAGGCCTGGAGGAATGTTGTCCATGGTGTTGCGATGGGTCGGACACAACTTTGCAACTAACAACAACAAATCATTGAGATTGCTCCCACCACAGAAGATGCTGAAGCAGATGTCATTAACTGTAACTATGTTTATTCAATAAACAATTTAACAAAGAAGTAACTGGCTAGTTGTCTATTCTTATAGGTTATAGTGCAGGCATGCAACATGCATGCCTGCTCTTAGGTAACCATAGTCCACAAGGGCTGTGATACAAGAGTTGCCCCAGGCTCAAGTACAACCATGTGGTATGTGAGGAGGGTTTGTATAGGCAGATATATTCTTCCTTCAGTTAGAAAGTGCGGGAACATTTGTAAATTATATGCTCCCATCTAATTGGTCATGCTGTATCATAGCAATGGCCGGCACACATCAATGATTTTTATTGTGACAAATACTACACTGTTACTAGAATGCTGAATCCAGTTTTGATTGCTGCAATGCAAAAAAGAATGATGTTGAGATCCTGGAAAGAATGCAGAGAAGAGCAGCAAAGATGATTAAGGGTCTGGAGACTAAACCATACAATGAATGATTGAGGGAGCTAGGTATGTCTACCTTGTCAAAGAGAAGGATTAGGGGTGATACGATAGCTGTCTTTCAGTACTTGATGTGCTGTCACAGAAAAGTGGGGGTCAGCCTATTCTCCAAAGCACCTGAAGGCAAGACAAGAAGGAGTGGGTGGAAACTAATCAAGGAGAGAAGCAGTGGTGGTATCCTACCGGTTCGGCCCGGTTCATGTGAACCGGTATCGGAATTTAAAGGGTTCGCCGAACTGGTAAATACCCACTCTGGCTGGTCCCACTCACCCCACCCCGCTCCTCCCTGGAGTCTCCATGTGACCCATTTTTGGATGCCAGGTAAGTTTGGCTGTGCGTGGAGGCTCTGGGAGGGCTGTTTTCACTCTCCCCAGGCTCCAGGGAAGCTCCTTGGGGGCTGGGGAAAGCGAAAACCAGGCCTCCTGGAAGTCACAGAAGGCCCAAAATGGGCCTATTTCCGGCCTCTGGGGGGCCTGGGGAGGCTGTTTTTGCTCTTCCCATGCCCCAGGGAAGCCCCTGGGGTCTGGGGAGAGCAAAAATTGGGCCTCCCGGAAGTCCTCCTGAGGCTGGGGAGGGCGAAAATGCCCCCCTGCGCCATGGGTGCACGGCCGACTAGGCCACGCCCACCATGGCCATGCCCACCCAGCAACCGAGCAGAGAACCGGTTGCTGGAATATTTGAAACCAACCCCTGATCATTATACCTCTTATTATACCAATACTACCACCACATGAATACCAAGGTTTTAACCTGATGGAAGACTGGAACCCTAAACACCATCCCTAATTGTTTGCATCATGGAGCAGGCCATAAAAGATGCATACACTGAAGCCAGCATTTTAATTGGGCTTGAAAGTTTATTGCTAAAGATGCAATGGTCACAGAGTTGGTTTTGCAGTCTTCTTGTCATTTGCTAAGATTCAGTTTCAATTTGTTTCATCCCATGAAGCTCCACAGCTTCTAAACACCAGATTAAACTTCAATATCATCTGTGGCCCACCTGGAGTGACAATATATATTGGAATATTATCAACATACAGACAATACCTCTCCCTAGACTGACAGATGATGGCTCTATTAGATGTTAAACAGCAAAGGGAGAGACTGACTCCTGTGGTATTCCATAATGAAGCAACCACATGCTCAACTTCTCCCCTATGGCTACTGACTAGAATTGCCCACTTAGGTATCACCCCTATGGTGATAATGGCCCCTTGTTAATCACTTACAGGATTTTTCAGACTCCTCCAGCCATAGCAATGATAATATAATAGTAATAAGGTCTTATATCACCTCAAAAACAGAGAGTGGGAGTAACATATGAAGCAAGAAGATCTTTAAGACAAGATGGGGGAAATGACCTCAGTCAAATTATATTTCCAAGTAATTATTTTAGAAGAGAAAAAGACAAATACAAGACTAAATGTCTATAGCAGATTATGCTGACTGAAAAAAAAACTTACGAAGTGATTTAAAGGACATTGGGGTTACTGACATCAAAATGAATGGGAGACAAAGAATATCAATACCACATTTTTCTGGAATGAAAACAGAGCATAGGGCTGCATGGGGCTGGACCCTGACATCTTTCTTCATAAATGAATAGAATTTTTTTTTAAAAAAACAAGCGCTCTGACTATTTTGCAATTCAAAGGGAATTTTGCCAGTAAGAAATATACTCCAGATCTGAGAGCATATCCCAGTGGATTATCCCTAGCCCTAGCTCAATACAAGGTAAAGGAAGTTGGTTTCAGAGCATCAGATCAAGTTGTTGAAATGAGTCAAATAACCTCTTCATGAACTTATAGTACTATATTCTTGTGCATTTTCAAAGATTGTTTCTATCACCTTTGGTTGTTATGCAATGATGAGAGATAATAAACTCTACTTCAGCAATACCTAGTAGGCTAAGGTTGGATACCTTTTACTAAACTGTTAGTTCTCATCCGCTGAAACAAAGGTTAAATATGTGCAATTATATTTCCTCGGATTTCCCCCCACCCATTTCCTTTTCCTTTCTCTGATGCCTTTATTGTATTCCCAAGGCATGGGTGTAGGGGAATTAGCTTCTTTTACTTACTAAAACAAGATGTGCAAAGATGTTTCTGGCCCTCCAACCTTGATTATAACTTCATTTTTAAGAAATGTAAGTGCAGAACCCTTTAAACTTGTATAGATCTATGAGCTGGGCTTTGGAACGCCAGCTTCTGACATCTTTCAGTGTCCTTTCAATCCTGATTATTCTCTTGATGACTTTTTCTTGTTCTTATACTTAACTGCATTTTTCTTAGGTCATCATAACAGCCAGAAATCCCTTTATAACCTTTATTGCTTCTATTATACCTAAGCATTTCTTAACATGGTATTCGTTTTTAAATATACCTATAATATTTGTGGGATGCGGTGGCTCAGTGGCTAAGATGCTGAGTTTGTTGATCAGAAAGGTTGGCAGCTTAACGGTTAGAATCCCTAGTGCTGCGTAACAGAGTGAGCTCCCGTTACTTGTCCCAACTTCTGCCAACCTAGCAGTTTGAAAGCATGTAAAAAATGCAAGTAGAAAAATAGGGACCACCTTGGGTGGGAAGGTAACAGCCTTCTGTGTGCTTTCGGCATTTAGTCATGCTGGTCACATGACCACTAAGACGTCTTTGGACAGCACTGGCTCTTTGGCTTTGAAACGGAGATGAGCACCGCCCCCTATAGTTGGGAACAACTAGCACGTATGTGCGAGGGGAACCTTTACCTTTATAATATTTGTAGTATGTATACAGACACTATTTTCATATGCTTGTATTTTGTAATCAATTTTACAAACACTAACAATAGAATGTTGATATAAGTGTCTGAAATATAAATTTTACAGAAAATATTTTCTCATTTAATGGAAGGGAAATTAGAAATTAGAATAGTAATGTTATGAAACTTACAAATGTTATATTCAATAAAAAGATATTGAAAATAAACTGCCAATATCATCTTAAATTTATACAAGTTGTAATATGTTCACACTTGTGATACTGTCACTTTCTTCTCATCACACCTTATAAAAATAACATTTTAATTATGAACAAGTACAGTCATTCCCATCTTCCACTACATTGGGTTGGTGGGAGGGAGATGTTGCTTTTTCACTGGCCCAAAATCACCCAGCTAAGGCATGAGAGCCAGAGAGGTGACTTTGGGCCCTTCATTCTTTCTCAGCCCAACCTAACTCACAGGATTGTTGTGGGCATTATATAAGGGGGAATGAAAATTAGGTATTCTTTCTTCCAATTAATTATGTATAAAAATAAGAAATGTGGTATATAAAAATAATAAAATAGCAGTAGCACTTAGGCTTATATACTGCCTCATAGTTTATGGAGATTCTCAGTTATCCAGGTCATAGTTGTCCCAAAAGTGCTTTTTCAAGAGGCAGTTGGACTTTATGATTTTTCTTTGAAGATGTTTTGCTTCTCATTCAAGAAGCTTCTTCAGTTTCTGAGAAGTTTCTTGGATGAGAAGCAGAACGTCTTCAAAGAAAAACCAGAAAGTCTAGCTGCCTCTTGAAAAAGAACCTTTGGGACTGTGTCATAGTGTTTTACAATCCTCCCTAAGTGGTTTACAATGTTAGCATATTGCCCCCAAGAATCTGGGTCCTCATTTTACTGACCTCGGAAGGATGGAAGGCTGAGTCAATGCTCAGAATCGAACTTCTGGAATCAGCAGCGAGTTAGCCTGCAGTACTGCATTCTAACCACTCTGCCACTGGTGGTTCTTATAAAATTAAATTAAATTAAATTAAAAAATAAAATAAATGCAAGTAAGAGAGATAATAGGTAGTCTAAGGCAACTTAGTAGTCTTAGTAAGAGACTACTAAGATAATAGGCAGGTTTAGGCAACCCAGTAGCTGTGTGGTGAATGGTATGATATCATGAGAATTACAAGATATATGATGGTCATTAAGTTGCCAACCTCATTTGGGATTGATAAAATGATATGAATAACTGACTATAATGCTTCACTCCCCTCACAAGGACTTATCATCTGTTATCACACATTCACCTGAGTAGTTGAGTCTTGAAAACTAGATAGAGAAGGGAACTGCATATACAGCCTCTATTCACCCCTACTCTCTTTTCTACTTCTACACATTCAACTGGAATCTGAAAGTGATTGCAAATGCATTGCTTTGACTATATTTGAACTCTATTTGAATAATATAGTTCTCTGTCTGATCATGAACACTAATGTACAAATTAATGGATCATGTGAATCCCTGTTCTCATGTTCAAACCAAATTAGGGCTGCCATTGGGTTCCCATCTAATCACATGAATATTAGAGAAAATAATAGGTGGGACTAGGACATTTGTCTGTTCTCTACCAAGTTTCACACCGTTATGTATTTAAGCAACTGCACGAAGGCTAATGAATCTGAATATCAGTATCAGCTTTCCTCTGTTAGTAAATTTGATCAACTTTTTTGAGACCACCATCAGAAACGTGTAATGTATCTTAATTTTATCATTATTTGTTCTACTATTAATTAATATTTCAAGAAATAAAAAATCAAGCATTTATGCTCAGAGTATAAGCAGGTTTATTTAATATTACATTTTTCTGATACATTAGAAATGCCATTTATGAATGCAGTTAAAGTTTCTTCAAGGGCTAAGTGGTTCAGGACATTCTTATTATGATGGATCTCAGATGTATCATTTTGCTTCTTTTTCTTTTTAATTGCTTGGCAATTGTCCTTTGCTCAACAGGTATCAGGAAAGATAACTATGACAGCATTTATTGTTCCACAGTGCACACTTAATGAGCAACGGATCCACTTTGCATACCTATTAAAAAAAAACTAATGATAGACTTTAAATCATGGCAGTGAAATCTGCTTGCATTTGCTGAAAATAACATAAAAGAACATTTGGATAGTGCTTTTAAAAGAACAGCACAGTAGCTTTTGTTTTAGAAAGACAATGAGCAAATATATAGTATGAAGCAAAGAATTATGGGTAGTGAAATCTGACAGAATAAAGCATCAGTCATAAACACAGTTGTTCACAAAACTGTAATTTGCAAATCTAGTGAGAGATTTGATTTTTTAAAAAGCCATTAACATTGGGGTGGGAGTAAAAGTTGTTGGTATGACAGCTGAATGTTATACAGAAATCTTCTCATCCTTATGCTAATCATTTCTTGGACAAACAGTGGACTTAGAGAACATGGAAATAACACAATCAATCCAAGATTCATTTTAATATAGACACTGTGAGATGTTTTTTAGCTCAGATTTGGGCTACAAAGATAGATTTTTGCCATGAGGTTATGGTAATAAACTTGTGTAAATTATTTGTTTTCAGCCTATTCAACTGTACAAAAAATAATAATGATAACAGTTATCCCATCCAATACCACGCTATTAAAATTATGTTTTGAATTCTTTAAAAGGATACTAGTGTAAGATAAATTATTATAAAAAACAAACAATTATTTACATTATTTTTCTCTCTGATCATTATTTCCTAGACCTCAAATTTAGTATTACATCTCACAACCCAGTGTGAGAAGCTGTCATTTTAGTCCATACTTTTTCAATCTAAGGGAAATTCAATTTATTACATAAAACAGATTATTGTATCTTATTGATATAAAGCATGGGTGTCAAGCTCGCGGCATCACTTAGCCATCATGTGACATTTCACGAAGTGTTTTTTCTTCACAGAGCTGGGGTGGGCATGGCCTGCGCATAATGTATCCAGCCCGTGGGCCACCAGTTTGACAACCCTGATATAAAGTATAACAATTGTATATGACTTTTGTTCTCTTATATTTCTAACCATTTTACCAAGATTTCTTTTGAAAGATCAGAATAGTGTGTATGGAAATGAAAGTTGGATTTTGAAAAAGCAGAAGGGAGAGTATTGACACTTATAAACTGTGACATTGGATAAGACACCTAAGAAACTAGCCAAAAACCAAACAAATGGATAGCCAAACAAATCAATCCTAAGATCTAACTTGAAGGACAAATGGTCAGGTTCAAATTATCCTATTTCAGACATATTTTACTAAGATCATGCTGTCTGGAAAAGGTTCTAATGTTGGGAAAGGTACAAGGCAAGCAAAGAAGATGACCAGAAGCAAGGTGGATGAATTCAGTTACAGTAGCAATGACTGCATATTGGAAGACCAAAAAGACCAGAATAGAGACACATTGTCATGGAGAAGAACTATTTATATGGTTGCTAAGAGTTAACACATAATTTGATAATGCATATGCAATCAATATATCTATCGATCAATCAATCAATCAACAGTTTTATTTAAGATGCAGCACAAACAAAATACCAGAAATTATAATTAATGTATATTTAAATAACTCAGTTGTATGGATAGCCAGGAAAGATCACAAACAAGGCTGGAAATGAGGCTAAGAGGTTTTTTTTTCAGTTTATGCATTAAGTATGTATGCAGTGAATACATTAAGTATATATTAAGTGCACACACTATATGGAAGAACTATTCAAATAGATGAATTGATTCTAGCCATAGAAATCAAATTAGTGAATAATTATGTTTTACCTTCTCATGGAAATTTAAATTTTGGTATCCAACCTTCCATCTGATTAAACAAATCCTTTAATCAAAAACAATACTCAATGAACTATGCCATTTAAAATCTAATGTTCTACAGCACTGGGTCCTCAATTTTTCCACCTTGGTGGTCCGGCTTGGGGGGGGGGAGATGGAATGGTTCTTTGTAAGTGGAAAGCACATGCGTGAACACACGCAGCTCCATTTGTGTAAGCAGCACGCACATGCCCACTATTCACACAATGGAGCTGCGCATGCAACTGTGAGCATGAGCATATGCACATGTTCACCCAAGTGGAGCTTCACTCACACATACATTTGCCTATCACTTGTGTGGCCTGGTTCTGAGCAGGCCATGTCCCAGTAGTGGGGATCCCCGTTCTACAGTAACCAGGACATCCTGCAAAGATTACATTCCAGAAGTGTGAAAGGTTCACTGGCACTCAGGGCGATGCAAGTATATAAAACCTCTAGATTTGCATTATCAATAAGATTTATTCTCAAATAAATATCTTATTTTGATATTAGTCAAAATTTAGACCAGCTTATTAAAAATGTTTTGATATCTTTTTTTTAAATAAACCATTTATTCAGTGGTAAAGGATTGTTGCAGGGAAGAGATGGTTGCCTAAAGCTTCATGCCCCCATAAATATGTGTTTTTCATGTTCCACATCACTTCTCGTGAATTAAACCAAGAACACAATAAAATAATAGCATTCTTTGGTTTCTTCTATGAATTCCCTTTCCTTATCCTAGCATGTATAAAGAGGGCAAAAAGTATTTGGAGCATGACTTTCAAACAGTTCAATTATCTTGTGAGCTTTCTGCATAGAGTGGGTAAAAAGAGAACCAACATTATAAAATATAGCTGATATTCTATTAAAGTGCTTTCTGAAAAATTCTCCCAAGTCAGTCTAATGCATTTCTAAAGGATGAAAGCGTCATACATCAAGATCTTTTAAAAGAAAAAAGAAGAAACAGTTTAATTATTAAAGTGGTGCTATCAAGCTGCCTGCCTCTAGAGAATTCTTTAATTTTGTGCTTTTTCTATTCTGATAAGGAGATGCGATGTAAAATATTAAATGCACCCCCTCCAAATGCTTCCTGAAAGATCCTTGCAACTCTTTTCCTTTTTTTGCTGTTCACAAGGCATGTACATGTAACAAATAATTAAGAAAGGAAAAGCAAACAGCTTCCTTTGATATTCAGTTCCACTAAAACAGTGCCAAATGTGCTGTTCAAGGGGGCTCATCTGAGTGTCCATATAGGAAACAGAATGTCTGCTCATTAAACTGCAAGAAGTCAAAAACAATTATCAAAACTGTGCTCAGTACTCCTGCCAAGGAAAGCTGCTTTTTGGAATAGTTAAAACTGCACTGGGATAATTCCAAAAAAGGATTATAGAATAATCATGTAAACTGCCTTAAGCCCAAGCAACTGGACTATGAAATAAAGCATAATCATGAATTATTAAAAAAAAAAACCATCATATGAAATACTGAACTCCAGGTACTGTGGACTTTATATTTTATATAAAGTGGACATTATTAGAAGTGAGTAAAAGCCAAGGCCATTGTGTCCTAGAACTGACCCCATTATCTTCATCTAGCATATGATTCTAGTTTGGAAAGTATATGGACAAAGACCATAGGGACTAGTACTCCAGGCTGTCGCTAGGATTCAAAATGAACTCAAAAGTGTGCACATACACATACACACATACACAAAGAGCCTAAAATTATTTGACTTAATAAATAAAACATAGATTCCTTATTGACATCATTTTTTAAATATTTAAGAAAAATAAACATTGCTCAAATATAAAATGATAAACAGGAACAGAAAGGTATGTAGGATGTGTTTGCTGCCTTGAATTATTTGTAAAAATAATAAATGTGAGATATAGAGATAGATAGATGGTAGAGATAGATAGATGCATTCTGAGCGTGGGGCTTTGCCATAAAGCTGGCCTACTTAAAATAGAAACTTTTTTCCTATGAATTTAAACTTTCCTTTTTTTCAGCCAGCTTGTCCCCTTTAATCAATAGCTTTCTATTTTCCTGATGTGAGGTAACGTATGTCAAACTGCAACTTTATCACTTTTCATGGCCAGCCATCATCCTTGGGGGCTAGGAATGCACATTAGGTGATCTCAAACAGTGGGCCAATGATTCAGAGCTACAAGCAGGTTTAGCAGTTCTACCTAGAAACATCTTCTTGAGCTCTGTACACCTTCTCCAATCAGCCAGATTCTTTAGTTGCATAACAATTCCACAATTTAGAAGGGTCTGTTCTTGCCAAGATTCAATGCTCTCCCAATGTTACTGAAGGGAGATATCAAAACATTGCCTTTGAGCAGAGACTCCATGCAATGGAGCAATAATTAAAATAGTGGAAAATATATTTCTAATTTTAGAACATTTTTTTATTCTAATTATAATTGTAATTTTCTTGTTTTATTTTCTGGCTAATGCCAAAATAAAAATTGATTGATGGTATCTCTTTTTTCCCTCACCAAAGGCCTGGATGGAGGGCCAGGTCTTCATGTCTTTTATAAACAACAGCAGAGTGAGAACTGTCTGGATCTTGCCGGTAACCTCACTGCTTAGGGCAGGTACTGCTTATAGAAAAGGCATGCTTCTGGGGCTCACACATTGAGTGTACTAAGTCTGCAGAATTGAATCATCTCAGCAGGAGTCTTGGGAGGCATGCAGTACCTCAAGTAAACAGGCCTTATGTCATGTAGGGCTTTATAGTTAATAAGCAGCATCCTGAAGAGCACCCAGAAGCAAACCGACAACTTAGTGCAGCTTGCAAAGACCAAGGTATGTCCATTACTGATGCCATCACATTCCGGACCAGATGAAGCTTCTGCGTGGTTCTCAATTGCAGCTGCATGTGAAGTGCATTACACTGGTGAAGCATTGATAGGAGTAGGGTATGAGAGACTGTCTGAAGGCCCCACCATTTAGGAAAAGACACATCTGGTACACTAGATGGAGTTGTGCAGAGGCTTTCTGATATCAGCTGACATTCGCTATTGGAGAAGTAGCTGCAAGTCCAAGAAGTTTCTCAGATTATGTACCAATTTTGAAGAGGGAAGTGCAACTTCATCTAAGGTCAAAGATGGAATATCCCCAGATCTTTGCAGCCAAAACATCTCTAGCCATGCAGTCTTGGTGGAAGAGAATCAGAGAAATGTACTAAGAAAGTACACTTGGCTGTTCTGGGATCAAAAGATATAATTGGGTTTCATTAGCATATTGATGATACTGAACCTTAAATTTGCAGATTACTTCATGCAATAACTTTATGCAGATATGTAGATATTAAAAAGGTGGAAGGGAGACTAGAACCCTATGGCACTACACACTGTAAGAACCTAAGGAGATATCTCTCTTCCCCAACCAACACCAACTGAAACTGGATTCAGGGAAAGTAAAAGAACCACCATAAAACTGTGCTCTAAATTGCTAATCCACAAAATCAGCTCAGGATGCCATGGTTGATCTATAACGAGCAGCTGAGAGACCAAGGAGTACAAGGAGGATGTACCACTGCTATACCGCTTCCACTACAGGTCACTGACAAGCACAATTAAGGCTTTTTCACAGCTGTCTACTAAGTAACTCAGCATTTCAGTATATGCTGGAGGAAGTTCTATGTAATGGGATATACCAATGGTCTTGAGGAAGGAGGGAAAGAGTTGCTGCATAGAAAACAATCAGACAAGAGAGGCAGGAGCTCCCAGACCTGTCAGAGAAAGAAACTGAAAAAAATTTTTTTCAAATGAATCAAGCAGTTAAAAATGATGGCAAGAAATTGTATTTCAGACTTGCAAGATTTGATTAATGTACAGTAGCTTTATAATAAAGTAGGATTAGCTCATCTAATTGAGTTCCCTGATTTACTTAGGACAATTTATGACTTTTGCTATAACCATGATCTTGGAAATTTATCCCTTACCATATGGCAATTAATATTAAGTTATCCCTTAAAGGTAAAGGTAAAGGTTCCCCTCACACATACATGCTAGTTGTTCCCGACTCTTGGAGGCGATGCTCATCTCTGTTTCAGAGCCGAAGAGCCAACACTGTCCAAAAACGTCTCTGTGGTCATGTGGCCAGCATGACTAAACACCGAAGGTGCACAGAATGCTGTTACCTTCCCACCAAAGGTGGTCCCTATTTTTCTACTTGCATT
>JANHJO010007446.1:71879-82282 GCA_032468235.1 Pseudoxyrhopus heterurus | reverse complement strand
CCAAATCTCCCCCCCCCCCCCATATATGGTTCCCTTCCTCTCCATCTCTGTCATTTTTAATTAATTTAATGTTAACTATATTGTTTGTGTTTTTATTAGCTTTTAATTATTGTAAGCCTCCTAGTCTCACCTCCAAGTGACATGGGCAGCATATAAGTTGAATATATAAATAATTAACATTAAAATGGCTATTAAGTTTGTAGAGTCATAGAGTTGGAAAGGGCCATGTAGTCCAATTCCTTCTTCAGAGATTTAAGTTAAAGTATTCCAGACAGACAGTCCTCGGTCCCCTGAACACATCTAAGTGAAGGTACGCCTTCTACTTCTTCGGATAGTGGGTTTCGCTGTTCTTGTAGTTAGAAAGGCTTTTCTAACATTCCGTTAAAATCAGCCTTCCTGTACTTGATTTGTCTTAATCTCCTGTTAATCTTCTATCTTTAACTGTCTTACATCAGATCCATTTGGAGGTGATCCATTTAAAGAAAGTGACCCATTCCGGACATCTGTGCCTGAGGATTTCTTTAAAAAGTCTGAAAAAACTGATCCATTCACTTCAGACCCATTCTTGCAAAATTCCACGCTGCCCTCTAAAGTAAGGAGGCTTGGCTTATTCTATTTATTCTTTAGACCAGGGGCGTCAAACTTGCGGCATCACATCGTCACGTGACGTATCGCCACTTTTCCTCCCTTCGCTAAACCGGAGGTGGGCGTGGCCAGCGCGTGATGCATCTGGCCCACAAGCCGGGAGATTGACACTCCTGCTTTAGACTTTTGCCGCACCGTAGCTGAATGGTTAACAACAAAGCAGGATTAATAAAATCCACAATTGTATAGCTAAAAATCTACAATAAGAAAGCATTAAGTTAAAGCTATAAATTATTCACGGGAAGTGAATGTACTATTCTGCGCTGCACAGGTCAGACCACGCCTGAAATGCAGTGTCCAGTTTTGGTCACCACAATACAAAAGAATGCCGAGGAATCGGAAACAGCATGTCATGACCCACGACATAGATAACTCTTAACTGTAAAGAAGCTGTTTCAGCTGAACCAGTGGAATGTCAGTCTCAGGAGACACCAAGTGAGGAATCTTCTGAAGCTGATCAAACACAGACAGCATCAGTACAGCTGCAGCTGTCAGATGATGCCGTGTGGCTTCAAAGCCCCAGGACTCTGCAAGGGGGGAGAGAGAGAGAGAGAGCAAAGATGCTCAGCGAGGCTTCTTGCCAACAAGGGAATGCTTGCCTTAATTAAATACAGCTGGCTGAAGCCTTAATTTAAGAGGCAGCTGTGACCCACATTTCCTTGTTGGAAGCAACTATCAGATCTTCTGTGTCTGACATGCCATCGCCTCCTGATTGTATGAGAAATCTGAAAAACTGATTCTCAGACCAGCTGACAAATCCTGTTTGGCTCTCCTGACTTTGGATTGGATCTTGAGTAGCCTTCTGTGTGCTTCTTCGGAAAGTGAAATTTACTCAGGACAAGCTTTACAACATCTAGAGACTGTTTGATTTACGCTCCTTTGCTTGTCTGCCATTTGTTCCCTTAGTCTGGGGTAAATTTAACTGTCACTTAGCAACTGTGTGTGTTTGAAATCTGAAACAGGACGGAATACAGAGAAAAGTGACAAAAGATGATGAGAAGCTTGGAAGATGAATTCTGTGAAAAGCAGTTAAAGGAACTTGATACATTCAGTCTAAAGAAGAGTAGGCTAAGCAGTGGTGGGATACCAGATTTCTGATGCAAGAAGGGTTGTCCCAGGGAAGAGAGTGTGGGTTTATTCTCAGAGCACATGAGGATAAAACAAGAAGCAATTCTTGGAAACTTTAGAGAGGGATAGCCAAACATTAATAAGGAGGAATTTCCTAACTGTGAGAGCTATTAAACAGCGGAACAGCCTGCTTCCTAAAGTTGTGGATGTTTTTATCACTGGAGATTTTAAAGAAAAGATTGAACAGCCATTCGTCTAGGGTGACATAAGGATTTCTGTATTAGGCAGGGTTGTTGGACTAAAAAAACCTCAGAGATGCATTCCAGTTCTGTGATTCTACCAAATACTTACCAAAGGAACATAATGCCAACGTAATATCTGTAGCCACAAAGCATAAAGATGGCATCATCCCAGTCTCCATAACCAATCTGGAGGAGGCTTCATTTTCCAGAAAGGAATTGGATGCTGTAGCTGTTTTGATCATTTAGAATCACTTATTATTCCACCCCTTAGGCTAATAGTCCTCTAGAATAACTTGGAAAATAACAATGGATCCAGCAAAATTGCCACAATATATTATAAAATCACAAAGATCTGAGGACCTGGGTAAATGGTCTTTGACCGTTTGGCATATAGGGCCAAACAAGCCTCTTGAATGAAAGCATTTCAGAAATCCATCCAGAGCTCATTTTTGGTGGTCAGAGCAACTCTTTGAGGCAGCCATTATTGCAGCAGAGTGAAAGTGGTGGTATTTAAGGTTTGGAGCTCTGGAATGTCTCCACAGATGATCACTTAGTGTTCCTCCATGCAAGCATTCTGGGGAAACAGACCTGTGACTTGGAAGTCTTCCAGGGTCAAGGAAAGGGTGCAGCCAAGAGGTCTTTTGCCCAGTTCTACCTGCTGTGCCAGTTGCAGCTCTACCCTGGAGTATATCTTATTACAATGACTCCTTGCCCACATCATCATGATCTGGACTGCTGTAGTATATTCACACGGGCTGCCTTTGAAAACAGCGACTCATTCAGAATGAGATGGCTCATGCTTTGTCCTGTCTGGCACTTGGTGCTTTGCTTGTGCAATGTCAATTCTGTGGATGCTGTGCTGGTTGCCATTAGGTTTCCACAAGGACTTGAATGTGCTGGTTTTGTCTTATAAAGCTTGTTATGGCTTGTCCCTGCATATCTTCAGGACTGCCTCCACCACCGGATTCAGTTTACCTGAGACATCTTTCCCAGAAGAAACTGTGGGTCGTTCCCTATACTGGGAAATAAGGGGGCAGAGTTCAGAGGCATTGCTTTTCTGTGATGGCCATGGTCCCCTGGAATGGCTTCCCCACAGACAAGGTTGACTCCCGTGAAAATAACTTCTGGGAACTTGTGAAACTGAGTTATTGTGGACAGCCTGGGAGCAATTTGTAATACTCTTAGGGTTATGTGATGTGATTTTTTTTAATGATACTTGTTTTATTTCATAATTGTGAACTGCCAAGAATATATAGCAATATAGCATTAGCAATAGCATTAGATTTATATACCGCTTATCAATGCTTTACGGCTCTCTCTAAGTGGTTTACAGCATCAGCATATTGCCCCCAATAATCTGGGTTCTCATTTTACCAACCTCAGAAGGATGGAAGGCTGAGTCAACCTGGAGCCTGGTGGGATTCAATCAGCCGATCAGCAGAGTAGTCTGCAGTACTGCGTTCTAACCACTGCGCCACCGCAGCTCCATTTAAGTGAGAGCTTAAATGGACTCTGGGGGATGGTAGAGGACAGGAAGGCCTGGAGGAACATGGTCCATGGGGTTGCGATGGGTCGGACACAACTTCACAACTAACAACAAATTAGGTGTGCACATCAATCTCCTGTTTCTATCTGTGATTATGGATGGATGGATGAATTTTAAGGTTTAATCAGGGTAGATACATGCTTGTTGCTTCTTATGGAATTGTATTGTATGAGAGTTCTAATCAGGCGATGTGCATATTTATTGCTACTCTGTATGTGTGTATTTATTTTATTTATATTCCACTTTTATTATTTTTATGAACAGCTTAAGGCAGCAAACATATCTAATACTCCTACCATCTGTTTTCCCCCCTACAAAAAACCCTATGAGATGAGTTGGCCTGAAAGTCACCCTTCCAACTTTCATGACTAATATAAGACTAGAACTCATAGTCTTCCAGTTTCTAGACTAGTGCCTTAACTACTAGATCAGATTGGATTTCTAGCAGTGTGGTGTATGTGTATGAAAGAGACAGAGAGGGGGCGGGGAGAGAGCGAGAGAGGTTCGAATTTGCATAGGAGTATATTTGTTGCTTCTACTTGCATGTGCTTATTTGAGAGAGGGTTTAACTCTCAATAACCTTGTGATCAACTCTGTGAGGCACTTAGTCAAGCTCTGAAATTGAGAAGCAATGATGATTGCTGACAGGATTTCCCCTAAGCCACCTCTCCTGTGCTTTTATGAAGAAGTGTTCTTAACTTGGCAAAGAGCTCCATAAAAATCAAGCATATGAGTCATTTGACTAAAACAGTTAGTATGCTAAAACATGAAGACATAGACTCAAGCTTGTATCTGAGACTATTTCGTGATGATAAGAGCATACTTTTTCATAGTTGCTGAATTAGCAGAAAAGTTTCCATTGGCCCTTTTTAATGTTAGTTGTTCTTTTAGGAATTTACTAGGCTAAAAGGCTATGCTACTAACTGTTGTGATGGATATTCTAGACATTTTGTGGTCAAAACTATCCACATACTGGTTATGGACTGCAAGAATAAAAGATTTCATTTGACACTCAAAAAGTCTTGGAGCTGTGGTAAATATGCAGGGTATCACAAAGATGAGGTAAGATTTTAATGGCATGAGAATCTCTCAAGTCACTTATAAGTTAGAATGAGTCCTGCCTTTTGGATGTTAGATACATGTCCATTCTGACTAGTACTTATGAACACAGGGAATATCAAGGTGTAAGCATGAAATTATCAGGAAATCACAAAAAACATCAGAACTTTATCAAGCCTGCCTATTTATATAATCAAGGGAAAAATCCTTAGTAAAATTGGATTAGAATCTACTTGTCATTACATTGATACTTGTTCCATGTATCTTCCCCGCCCCCACCCAAAAAAACCCCCATCTGGATTATCTTCCAGATTTCTGGAAACAATGTTAAGTGATTAGATGGATCAAAAGTGGATTTTTTTCAGGTTGCCTGGATTTTACAACCTGAAAAGTTCAAACACTGCATTCTTAAAAAAATATGTTCATACTAACTGTCAAGTATGGAGATGGTCATATTATGCTTTGGGGATGCTTTGCTGGCTAAGGATAACTTGCCATTGTTGAAAGAAATATGAATTCTCTTTTATGTATCAGAGTACTCTGCAGAATATCAGGCCATCTGTTAGCTGCAGTAGAAATAGGTCATGCAGAAAAATCACCATCCAAAACATAAGCAAGTCTACAAGAGAATGAATGAAGAGGAATAATTTCAGTCCTTTGGAATGGCCAACTCAAACCCTTGACTTAAATCCTACAGAAATACTGTGCAAGATCTGAAACAAATCATTCCTGTTAGAAATTTTCAACTGAATTCAGTTGAAGCTGTTCACTGAATTTCTGCATAGTGACATGAGACATTGATCACCAACTGCAGGGTATGTTTGTTTGCAGATACTGCAGCTAAAGATGATAAATTCAGTAACTCCTAAATCTAAAGAGGTGACTATTTTTGCACAATGGCACATTGTATGTTGGAATACTTTGGTCATGAAATAGAAGAAATTAGCTCCCAAATCCTCTTAGATCTACATGAGGTTCTATTACTATTCAGTGACAAAGAACGGAAAAGGGACAAACACACCTTCACAGAACTGTAAATTTATATGTTTGCCCACTGGAATGAAAATTAACCTAATTAACCTAATTTAAAAGTAAGAATATATCAAAAAGATGTATTTAAAAGATATTTAAAAGGGAAAGGAATTTTAATATGTGGCAGAAAAAGGAAGTATATACATTGGGGGAGATAGATTCTTTCAATTGGTGTTTACAATGTGCACTGCTACTGGTAGTTAATGTTCGTCCTTTGTAGCAAAAAAAAAAAACCTCCCTTGTTCACAAAAAGATAGCTCCATTGATTTTGATGCCATTTATTTAATACAAATCTCATTAAGAGATACTAGAGCTCAATAATAAACATCTGCATTGTTTTGACCTTCAGTACACTTTTTATTAGTTTCTTCCCTACATAGATGAGATGAACCAAAGTCTGCTTGATTTCAACAGAGACAGACACTTGAGAAGCAAGGTAGTATTTAAAAAAAAAGCTAAGGGTTTTTTCCCATTAATTTTTTTAAGACAGTCAGATTCCTTCTTTCATTCCAGGAATTACAAAAACATTTGTCACCCTGCCTGACTTCATAGATATAATTCTTCTGCATGTAATTTGTTTACATTTGGTTAAGAAATAGCTTTTTTTTTAAAGTGCCCGGTTGTTGTTGTTGTTTTGTTTTGTTTGTTTGTTTTGTTTGGTTCCCTTGATCAGACAAGCTTTGGAGGGGTTTAAGAAAGTCTGGAGCCAGTCAGCCTTCAACACATGGAAAGATAATGGAGTCTATTTGGAAGCAACCCACAGAAAAATAAAAAGGTGCAGATGAGCTAACTGCCAATAGTTCCAGCCTTGCCAGGTTGGACGATGTTGCTGATGGACAATCCCCTTATGTTTGCCTCCTAACAATGAAATAGATAGGAGAAGATGAAATGCAGCTTTGAGAGGGATTGACTTTTTGAACAGGGAGCATATGTGCATCACTGATATTGCAAATGGAGTAAGGTTTATTTATTTATTTATTTAAAACCTGGATATAGCTGTCCATCTTATATCAAAGCCTTTGTCTTTCATGTTGTTGCATTGGTTCGAATTTACTATGGGCAAATGGGACTAATAGCTTTAGATGATTTAACCATGGAATCTGCTAGAAGTGGAAACACTTATATTGGCAGTGTGCCCCAGTGTCTATATCCTTGTGAGTATGAGGCTGGTATCCCAGACTCAAAGTCTGTCATATCCTGCATAAATCATCTTGTATTTTTTTTTTACATCTGCATGCCACTTCAGAGGTGAGAACTTTTTTTTTAATCTTCAAACAACTAATGTTGAGATATAGCACTTTTAATCTAGAATACAATGATCCACTAATATAGGGAAATTGGCATGGGGAAATAAGCCATCGCAATGATAGAGTAGTGTGGGAGACGATATCAGAAAATTGTTCACTGATGTCCATCTGAGACACCTTCAGTGATATCAGGGATTTTTCTTAACCCTTCCTCAAGATTATGAGAACTGAGGAGGGGGAAATTGTGATATTTGAGTGGGGGTAAGGTAATAACAGGAAGGACTCCCTAAACCAAAAAGTGATCATTAAGCAAAAGCTATGCTGCTTGCTTTCAGAATAGTGGTTTGCTATTCATATGAGGATTTGTGAAAGCTTTCAGAAACAGTTTTCTGAAATCACTCTTCAATCTAATGCCAGAAGGGGGAAAAAAAGAAAGAATCTATAACAGAAATAAGAAAAGAACTAACTCTGTATCGAGTGCAAGGAGGAAAGAATGTATTGTACAGAACCAGTACAGTGTTGATTATTGACCTTATTTCATTTTAGACATGACATTTTAGATAAAACTGTTTATATAACTTTGTTTGTAATGCCCTTCATTGAACTCTTATAGCTTTTTTCTTGTAGAAAACAGTGAAATAATATTTTCAATCCTTATCATACCTTTCTGTTGAATAGTATGGTATGCAAATAAGATCTGGAAACCAGGGTACCTTAAAACATGAAATTATGTCCATTCATTTATGCACTGTCCCCTTCACAGTTTCTCTGGACACTCTGCTAATAGAAGAGGTTTACAATTTAGAACCAGACTGCTTTATAGGCTTTTTTTTAATGAAAATTGTTTTATTCTAGGATTTTTATTATCCTACTTTTGTTTTATCTTGAAAATTAGGTAAGTGATAAATTGTTATGGGTTAATTTAAATATGAATTCCCAAGCTAACAACTGAATGATTTACATGTATCAATCAATGCCAAGTCAAGACAATAAAACACATTTTCCATCATGAAGGGTAAGATTACAAGATGTTGATTAAAGATATAAACCATAGTTCTTCCTACAGTGATTTTCTTCCTGCAGAAGAATTCAAGTCAGGTTCATAGTCTGCCCACTTTCTCAGTACAGTTTTATTATGTATATGACAAAAGCACATACAGTATATCATATTACTGATTAATGGTCTGTTTCATCTGACATGGAAAAGAACCTATAGTAGCTATCTCTGAATTATCACAGTGTTTCGGAAATCAACTCAAAGAATAAATTCAAATAAGCCAAACTGAACCAGAAAAGAGAAAAATGTGTGTAATTATTTTACTATATATTTTCTACAGCAATAGCAATAGCACTTAGACTTATATAGTGCTTTACAGTGTTTTACAGCTCTTTCTAAGTTGTTTACAGAGTGAGCATATTGCCTCCTACAATCCAGGGCATCAAGGATGGAAGGCTGAGTTAATCTTGAGCCAGTCAGAATCAAACTCCTGGCAGTGAGCTGAATTAGTCTGCAATATTGCATTCTAATTACTGCACCACCACAGCTCTTATTGAAGATACAAACAGTTTTATTACTAAAAGGAGATATTCCTATCAAAAAAATTTCAAAGCAGACCATGAAACCCTCTATAGCAGCCACAGCAAACCTTCCCACTTTTTATTCCTTTTATCTGCCACTCAACCTTTCTTCACCACTTTGCATCTCAATTGTTCTGTTTGTATCAAACAGTCTTTGGTTCATCATATCTATGAAAGAAAAGAAACTAATAAAGAGTGCAAAGTGGAATATCTCTTTTTAGTGATATAGGTCTATCTCCTTTTGCGCTCAATGTTTGAGCAGAAAACCTACCCATTTCCTCTTCCTTCTTATCTGCTGCTCAGTGTCCTCCCAATATAATTTCAATTACCATGCTACAGTAATAATGGCCAGTGGCATCCGAAATTGCAGTGGGGTGAAAAAAAAAAACCAACCTCGTGTCCCTGAAGAATAAGGTGAAGTTCATAGAAAAGTCTACTTGCACATTTCCTTTGGAAAAAAAAACATAGCAACACTTTAATGGATTCTGCTGTCTGGGGGAGCAGAACAAATGCTTCTCAAACACAACTAACTGCCAAACAAATCATCTTGACATTTGAGGCAGAAAATCCTTGGACATTATCTCCCTTTCAAATAAGTAACAATTTGCTGTTTTTTTCATTACTCCCAAAATTAGCTGCCAAAAGCAGCCACATTAAGCTTCCTGAGAGTAAGGCCAAAGAAATCCCAAAATAGAAAGTAAAAAGCAACAGCAGACTTCAGACTTTTTGAGTTCATTTCCCCAGATCCATTTTGATAGATGTACTGCAGCTTGATTCAAAATGGATCAATTTCAAGCCTCTGCATAAAAGGAGTTTTCTTTTATCCCTTGCATTTTATTAAATTTGCTGAGATGGAAAAGAGTGGCAAAAGGGCTTTTAGAATAAGCTATGGTAAGCTAAGAAAGGGATAAAAATTGTTTGATGCATATTTTAATATGAATATATTTAATTTTGTGCTTCCAACCAATATATGAAAAGTCACTCTTTAGGATCTGCATTTGTCTCAATGTTATTATGCACTTACCCAGTGGGGAAAAGAGGAAAGAAAATGCATATATTAATAAAAAAATATATAAACAAAACAGCATTATATCAATGAAAATGCATTTATAAGTCGTATCCATGGAAATACAAAGTTTTCATGCAATAAAAAAAATGAATTTAAAAAATGAGACAAAATGACCTGTATTGATTCTGAATTTACATTTTTCTAAGCAAGTTCCAAAGCATGACCAGATTAACACAATCCCAGGCTTTCATATAATCAATGAATTATATAGTGGTTTTTTTTAATATTATAATTATTTGACTTTCTTATGTAGCAGCAATAATATCTTTTATTCCTTGGTCTTTTCTAGAGTCAACCTGAACATGTACCTTTCCATATAGAGTTCTACTCTATGTTGGAAGATTCCAAGCATTATTTCCTTAGCGTGTGAAAAAAAGGATATTGTATGATAATTTGCACACTCTGTTTAAGTTTTTTGAATTAGACTCCAGCTTGATCTCTTCAAATCTGCTGCTCATTGTGTTCTTCACTCTATTTATGGCATAGCTGGTTAGAAGTTTTGCTAATTTCTCCTTGACTGATTGCCATATTTTTGCGGATATTTTATAGAGATTTTTCTTATCTTAAATAATAAATTATATGTAATAAATCATTATTTTAACTAAATTATACTTAACTGTTATTACTAAATCATTTTACTAATAATTCTAAAATGCACATACATGGTACACCTTAATATACATACATATCTCCTAATTCTCTAACTTCAAACTTGCTTTCATTGATGGCCGCATCAGGGTTGTGTCTGACATTGTGGGGCTGATGGGCATGGCTGGGGTAGGCATGGCCAGCTCAACGTCACTCATGTCGGAGGCACCTGTGCTGGACCGAGTGGGCCTGGGGCAGTGGTGGGCAAACTTATTAGTCAACTGAGCCAAATATCAACAAAACAGCGATTGAAATTTCTTTTGAGAGCC
>JANHJO010007446.1:48216-59243 GCA_032468235.1 Pseudoxyrhopus heterurus | reverse complement strand
TTTGAGACGGAGATGAGCACCGCCCCCTAGAGTCGGAAACGACTAGCACAGATGTGCGAGGGGAACCTTTACCTTTAATCTGCCATAGTTAGAGCCTGGCAAATTGGAAAGGGGGAATTGTTAGTGAGTAATGAATTAGACATAATAACATTCTTGTCCGGAGTCAAGGTCGATTCAAGCCTGCACCTGGAGAGGCGTGGATGAAGACTGGGCGCCAAAAGAATTAACATTTAATTTGACAATGTGATTTATTTAGGGGGCTTTAGGGGATTGGATTTTGGGGTTTCAATTATGCAAGGAATACCCGGAAATTTAGATTTGGGTATCATCCAGATGTACCAACATGACTTCTCTAATAAACTCTTACTTGGGAAAGTTTTGTTTCTGACTGCTGAGTTTCTAATGAGAAGTTTCCTTGGAATGTTGACAAGGTGTATAAATATGTTTCACAAATTCACAACATTCTTCTGGCACCATAACATCTAAATAATTTGTGATAATATTGACAAAAGTATTATAATTTTGGAAAGAATTTTCCAAATTTTCCAACTTTCTTACTTGGAAAGAATACTATATATATATAATTATTAATTTAATTAATTAAATTTATTATAGTATAATTTAATTTATTTAAATAGCCTCTATTTTTAAAATAATTAATGTTTAATTAGGAAGCTTATATATCTATTTATCTCATGAATGTGACTCTGGGTGGAATACAAGAAAAAACAAAGCAACCAAAACACATCTTAAATAACAAATTATTATTATTTTAATAAGGGAAAGCAAACATACTTACAGTTTTCACCAACTGTAAGTAAATAACACATTTCAAATGTAGTTACATGGGAAATACAAATTCATATTTGGAGGGAGATAAATTATGAGGACTATGAAGCATTTCAGATATCATTCTAACAACTGGCTTTGGAAGATATGGAGATATAAAAGACTGCAACTAAAACAGCTGAGGTTTTTCTTGGGATTATAATTCTCAGAAAGGATGTGACTTGAGTTTGCAGATGGGTACTATGATTGCAGCCAGTACACATTAAAGCAACATTTTTGGAATCAAATACAAAGCACTACAGAGCACTACAAATTCCTCGATTTCAAGATATTATTATTTTTCATTCAGTTTTCTAAACACAGTAATGTAAGGATGCTGGCAACATCAATAAATAAGAATCTTGAAGACACTGAAACTCTTCAAAACTAGGATATGTTCCTCCATGTGTTGGTAAATATTATTAATACATTTTCACATAAATTGGAGCTTACATGTTCAAGATGGTTGAAAAGGAATCTATAAGATTATCATCTGTCATAAATAATACATAAACTAAAGATTTCAAAGGGAAAATTTGCCATGTCATGTGAGAACCTGTTGCACTGGCTGACAGGAAGTTTTTGCTGACATCTAGCTTTAATCTTGTGAGTAGAGTACAGTGGAGTGGAGTGGAGTGGAGTAGAATGGAGTAGAGTAGCATACAGCTGGAAGGGACCTTGGAGGTCTTCTAGCCCAGCCACCTGCTCAAGCAGGAGAACCTATACCATTTCAGATAAGTGACTGTTTAATCTCTTTTTAAAAACATCCAGTGTTGGAGCATCCACGATTTCTGGAGGCAACCTGTTCCAGTGGTTAATTGTCCTCACTGTCAGGAAGTTTCTACGTAATTCCAGGTTGCTTCCCTCTTTGATTAGTTTCCAACCATTGTTTCTTGTCCTGCCCTCTGGTGCTTTGTAAAATAATTTGACCCCCTCTTCTTTGTGGCAGCCCCTCAAATACTGAAATACTATTATCATGTCATCCCTAATTCTTCTTTTCTTTAGACTAGCCAAACCCAAACCCTGCAGCTGTTCTTCATATGGTTAGGCTCCAGGCTCCAGGATCATATTACTTGCTTTTCTCTGAACTTTTTCCAAAGTCTCAACATCTTTTTTGTAGTATGGTGACCAAAACTGGTTGCAGTATTCCAGGTATGATCTTACTAGTTTTTTATAAAGTGGCACTAATATTTCACATGATCTAGATTCTACACCTCTGTTTATATAACCCAGGATTGTATTAGCTTTTTTGGTGCCTGCTGCACACTGCTGTCTCATATTCAAGTGATCATCCACTAGGACTCCAAGGTTCTTCTCACAGTTACTGTTTTTGAGCCAGGTCTCACCTAATTTCTCCTATGCCTTGGTTTTTCCTGACTAAATGTAAAACTTTGCTTTTCTCCACATTGACATTCATTTTGTTGGATAGACCCCATTGTTTAAGTTTGTCAAAATCTTTTTGGATCCTGACCCTGTATTCTGGCGTGTTGGCTATTCCTGCCAGTTTAGTATCATCTGCAAATTTGATGAGTTTCCCTTCTATTCCTTCATCTAAGTCATTTGTGAATTTATTGGAGACTACTGGGCCTAAGACGGAGCCTTGTGGTACCATCTTAGGCCCAGTACCATCTACTTTGTCAAATGCCTTATTGAGATCTAAGTAAACAATGTCCACAGCATTTCACTGGTCTACTAATTTAGTCACTTTATCAAAGAATTAAATAACATTCGTTTGGATGATCTGTTTTTAACAAACCTGTGCTGGCTACTAGTTATAACTTTATTTGCTTCTAGCTGTTCACAGAGCTGTTTTTTTATTATCTTTTCCAGGATCTTCCCAGGTATTGATGTTAGACTGACCAGTCTGCAGTTTCCTGGGTCTGTTTTTTTTCCCTTTCACGAAGATGGGAACCACATCAGTCCTATTCCAATCTTCCCCAGTGCTCCAAGAATTTTGAAAGATATGGTGCAATGGTTCTAAGATTACATCTTCAGTTCTGAAGCAGCTGACATATGTTATCTGTCAGGTCCTGGTGATTTATATTAATCAAGGTCAGATAGGTGTTTTCTTACCATTTTCTTCCTTATTTTAATCTTTATTTCTAGTTTGTCTTTTACAGTAGTTTTCTTGGTATGTTGGACTATAATTTCTTTATGCGTAAATTTTAACATACTGGTTCTGATCTTGCCTTCTTGTCGAGCAACAAATGTTAAATCCACTCCTCCTCGTATATGACTTTAGATGTTGCAAAATCATAATAAATCTTTTAAACCTCCTTTAAACTTGCTTTAATTTGTCACTGTCTTTCTGATCTCTAAGTCTAGAATTGGACAGAATATTACAAGTAAGGCTTAACCACAGCAGACTAGATAGATAATTATTACTGGTGATTTCTCTATAATTCTGTTAATGCAACCTGATATAGTATTTGCCAGCTGAATTACACAGCTGGCTCATTTTAATTTATAATTGACAAGGACAACCTGATATCTTATGTCCTACTGCCAAGTCAGGTCTCTCTCACCTACCTCTGTGACTTTCATTTTGCTTACACCTGTCAATATCCATTCTATTTATTTTGAGACCATAGAACTTTTTTCAATATTCTCTGAACTCTGTAGCACATTAGCCACCCCTCAACAATTTTATATCATGTTGAGAATCCATAAGCATCCTTTTACCTGTCTCATCCATCCTCTCATCATTGATAAATAATTATAATGCAATCAATCAATAAGAGAATAACAGGTAAGCGATTTTAGCCTGTCTTTGACATCTTGGTAAGTCCCTACATAAATGCTGAAATTTCATTAAATTCTATTACTATATATTGTAAATCTCTATACCTTTCATTTGACAGATGTATTTTGCAATTTATACTGTCAATGAATACAATTAATTTGTGTATTTCTGTCATTAGAATGAGTTGACGACTAAATGCATTATTTTTGTTCATAACATTGTCCAGTCTTTCCAAGAAGTGCCTTTGAGATTGTAGACAGTGATAGTACATAGTTATAGTCGTATAAATCTAATTGAAAAGAGTGATGCTTATATGCTTATGACTTATATTGGATAGTCACAATATATTCTGAGTTACGTGCTTCTTTACTTGTTTTTCAGTGAACTTAATTAATCTAAAAGTGTGATTAGATTATTCAAATATTTATATGGTATCTCTACAGATACAGATTCAGTATTTCATTCTTTCTTCCTCTACTTTTTTCTTAATGTTATATATTCTACATGGATACATTTGCAGTTAATAAACATAATTCATCTTTCCACACCATCAGACCATTACAAAACATATCAGTATATTTATTTTTTAAATTCGAGTTAGATATTACTCTTGTCTATTTGAACTAATCAGAAATATTATTTTAGCCTCTCTCTTTAATCAAAAAGAGTACATTCAAACAACATGACCAGGGAAGCAAGACCCAAGAAAAGGCAGATAAATGATACTAAGCTTGAAAAAGTCTTGGATTAATTTCACTCTGGCAACACCTATAGTCTGTGAATGTTAGAATGATTCAGCCCAGATGTATTTAAAAGAAGCACATTTTCAAAATAGGAGTCCCTGCAGATTGCATTTGTGTTGCAGGAATAAAAAAAAAACTGTCTGCCTCATTGAAAGATTAACAGACTAAAACCTTTAGAAGCACTTGGATCTATAGTTCATTTAGTTTTCCATTTAAACCAATAAATAAAGATTCAACCATCTTTAAAAGTTGTATAAAGCTGTACTTTATTTATTCAAACATTTGGAATTGAAATAGCATTTTAATGTGGTTCTAATAGAAACTGATTGAATATTATATTTGAAGATATATATTAATATAATTCCACCTCACCTCCTAAAGTATTGTATCACTATGAATGTGTTGGGAACTATTTCAACATTTTATGCTGTTAAAAATAAAGTCACATGAGTGAGAAAATATGCCCGCTAGCTTGTCAAGTAGACATATCCTTTGTCACTCTTCCTTGTATAGCTATAATTCCAATATAAAATTAGTTTAGTAGCTTACATACAGCACTAGAGTTTAATCAATCGTTCTTTTATTTGATTGATTTTTATTTGTTGGCATGTGGTATGAATATAACTATTATGATTTTGAAACCATGGGTCAAATATGGGCATTATTTCTGAACACAGCTGCACCATGCTTAGCATAATTTGGGACTCAGATATTATTGCACATGTGTTATAATTCTCTACCATAATGTAAATACTTGTTGAACAAGAATTTTCTAGACACATGACGGAATGTTACCTTCTTAATTTGTTTATGGTTATTTATTTACATAGTTATGAAATTTATATTTGACTATATCTCAAGCATTTTATCATATTTTTTTAATTTTATTTCCAAAGTTAAATTACAAAATCCAGAAAAAGGGGGAAAAGAATGAAGAAAATTAAATAAGACAAAAAAGGGGAAAAAATGCCTAAAAATACCATGGAGAAATATTGTTCCCCCTAGTTCAACAGTGATAAGTATATTTCAACATAATACTTTCCAATTTAGATCTCGATGAATTTGGGTTAGGTCTCCATGAATTCAGAACAAAATGGATATTGCCAGTGGATTTGGAGCCCATCGGTATGGTTAGAAAGACAAATACTTTTCGAGCCTGCCTTATCTACATTTTCATTACATCTTCATTACAACTACAAAATACATGAGAAAATACCATTCATGGAAAATCCACTTAGGGATAGGGTTAGGTTTCCATGAATTCAGACAGCAAATGGACATAGTCAATGGACTCGGAGTCAATCGATATTTTTAGGCGGGTGCATACTTAACCAGTCTGCCTTATCAACATTTTCCACTAAAATATATGGGAAAATCCCATTAGCAGAAAATCCACTTAGAGTTAGGGTTAGCTCTCCATGGATTCAGAGAGCATAATACACATCGCCATTGGATTGAGAGCCCATCGGTATGATTAAGAAGGTGCATAATTTTCTAGCCTGCCTTTTCTACAGTTGCCTTCAAAATGCATGGAAAAATCCCATTCGCGGAAAATCCCTTTAGGATTAGGGTTAGGTCTCTGTGAATTTGGACAGCAAAATGGACGTCGACAGTGGATTCAGAGCCTATCAGTATGGTGTGTGCATACTTTTCCAGTCTGCCTTATCCACATTTTCCAGTAAAATACATGGGAAAATCCCATTCACACATAATCCATTTAGGGTTAGCTCTTCATGAATTTGGAGAGCAAAATGGACATCGCCATAGGATCCAGAGTCCCTGGGTAGGATTAGCTGAGTGCATACTTTTCGAGCTGGCCTTAGCTAAACTTTCAAGTAAAATACATGGGAAAATCCCATTCACGGAAAATCCATGTAGGGTTAGGGTTAGCTTTCCATGAATTCAGAGAGCAAAATGGACATTGACAATGGATTCAGAGCCCATTGGTATGGTTAGGATGTTTCATACTTTTCCACCCTGTCTTATCTATGTTCTCTAACAAAATAAATGGGAAAATCCCATTCGTGGAAAATCCACAAAGGGTACAGTAAGGTCTCCATGAATTTGGACAGAAAAACGGTCATAGCCAATGGATTTGGAGTCCATTGTTATTGTGAGGAGGGTGCATACTTTTCGAGCCTGCCTTTTCTCCATTTGCTGGCAAAATACATGGAAAAATCTCATTCACAAAAAATCCACTTAGGGTTAGGGTTAGATCTCCATGAATTTGGACAGCAAAATGGACGTCGCCAATGAATTCAGAGCCTATCAGTATGGTTAGATATGTGCATACTTTACGAGCCTGCTTTATCTACATCTGCTGGCAAAATACATGGGGAAATCCCATTCGCAAAAAATCCACTTAGGGTTCAGAGAGGAAAAAGGGCATCACCATTGGATTCAGAGCCCACAAGTATTGTCCTTTGACACAAGTCCAGTATTTATGAACTTCTACCATCAATTTGACCTACCATCTACCTGCTGTAAAACAGTTAAAAGATCCAACAGCAAAGGTAAACTTCTGTTAATGATCTATGATTGTAATTAATTCACAGCAAGTCCACAATGGCTTCTAATCTAACATAAACCATTTTACTCATTATCTCTGATCTATCCAGGATCAAATATCTTTTATTGATTCTTAATAACAAAACTTTTCCTTAAAATATAACTGGGATATTTCCAAACAATTGCATCTCATTCCCCACAGTTATAGATCTCTGTTGTAAACATCTCCACAGAACTTGTTGTTCAGAAGTTTTTCCAGAAATATAAACACAACATCTCTTTACAGTTGTTTCTTGATTGCATACAGTAAATCTGTTCCATCTCCATCACTTCTCTTAAGAAAATCCAGTTCAACACACATCCATTCTGCCATCTCTAAATCTTTTGAATTCATGCTTTTTTTAGCCTTCTCCAAGGAACATCCAACTCTCAAATGAAGCTCTTTCTCCTTCAAATCTGCCAGCAACAAATTAGATTCCAATGCACTCATTGGCCAGCTGCTATTACTTGTATCTTGGTGTTGTCCTTAGCCTAATTTAAAAATATTGTTAATTCATCAAACCTTTCATCTAAATTTACATTTGGATCTTGTAAATTAAAAAGTATTTTTTTCAAAAGCTTCCAAAAAGTCTTTGACATTAAGTTGATCTGGTTCCTGCTTTTCTTATCTTTTCTGTATCTTTTTTCTGGACATTGTGAAGAATATATAATATGTAATGTTCAAAGTCCTTAATTTATTGTTGCTTTAATTTTATTATAGTCCAAATCTCTCTTATCACCAGGCTTTCACAATAAAACGTAGACAATTCCTCTCAAGTACAAAAGAAATAGATGTTTGATAACCGAGTAACTGCAAAGAAAATTGAGATATGTCCCACAATAGAAGTAAATAGAAAAAAGGGAAATTTCCTCTTCAAAAAACCAGCGATATATGCAAAAATAAAATAAAACATCAAAGTTCTTTTTAAATGTAATAAAATACAAAATTCTTGCAGTAAAAATCCAGTGTATATGTAAATCAGATCAGATCATTTTGATTGCCAAAGTGAAAGCCCTTATGCCATCAACTTCCATGTGGCAAAACTGAAAGTGTTTCATAACTCCAAATTAAAAAGAAGTCGAACATTCACATTTATAATCCAGCCAGGGGTATACGTCAGTATTCAACCAGATGATTAGCAATTAAAAATGTAAGTCAAAATGAAAGGAAACTTCAAAATGTTAAAAGAGAGGTGTTAAAAGAGAGGTGTGCCTAGAAAGAAAACAGTGATAGGAAAATATGGAAATCCAACCCTCATCAGAAATCATTATCCTCTTCCTAGGAAATCCACAGATGTCCAAGGGTCATTATGGATTCTTCGTAGTTGCTCCTGTTCCAAACTCAGGAGCATGCTGCCTATAAATTGGATTTGGCAGCATAGTCAGCTGTTTGTCAACAGGAGAAAAAAAAATCATCTCGTGGCTCAGGATGCTATTTTCTGAGGGAGTCCAAAGAACATTAAAAATAAATAAAAACCAACACCGTACTGGGAAGAACCTCACATAAAAACAAAAAATCATATGGAGAGAACCATAGTTTTTGAAGGTGCCAATTTTTTTTATTATTATAAGGCAGAAGAATGGATTTTTTTGTAAACCATACCTATATTGCATACTACTGTATGTCCATAAGGAATGCTGGATTTAATTTCATGAAATTTTGTTTCTGCCTCTAGATCAGATAGCACATAAGGGAGTGCAATTTTTCAGAGAATTAACAGGGCTGATATATGGAACCGACTATTTATTCAATATGGCAACAATCAGCATACAATTCTACTGCAGAAGGATGTAACTGTGTGAAGGAAAGAGAGAAGAAAGAAGTTTATAAATATGAGTGAAAGGAAAGTAGTATTCATATAACAAAGATTATTTATTTATTATATTTATTTATTTATTCATTAGATTATATATATTCCTTTCCTCCATGAGCTGTTCTCATTCTGCATAAAGCTGGTCTGTTCTGCATAAGACTATATTTCATGCCAGTAGATGTACTAATTGCATTTCTGAAGCCAGACTGTCAAAATAAATCATCAAAGTGAGTATCTGCACAAATTATGCATAGCAACAGCTCTATTCAATATTTCTAAATATCTGAAATACATTACCTCAATGCACATTAAGAATCAACAAGTGCCCAGCTTGTGGGCTTTCAAAAATCTTAGGGAAAAGAAAAGAGAAAGAGAAGGAATACAGACAGAGGTGGGAAATTGAGATCAACCAGATTCAAAAATGAAAATGAAACAAGAATGCAATCAGTATTTTATTAGCTGGAAGCTAGCAGAAGATACAGTACATGGCATGACTTTTTTTTAAAGAAAATGTTATTTCCTGTTTTCTGGTGGGTATGTCTTATTATGCTTCCAATGGAAGCTTGCATTGTGAAAGCTCATTTATATTATTTTATTTAGGTGCTGAACTAAAAAAAAGTTAATGTATCCACAGCTGATGCTCTGTAGATCTTAAGTGACATGCTTGTACTTATCTCCATTTCCTTAAAGGACAAGCTTTGTTGAGTTAGAAAAAAATCAAATTCTTGAACACTGAATGAACTCTTGCCTATGTCCTTTGAAAGTTGTTTTCATGTTGTTTTATAGATAATGTCAAGCAGGAGGTATGAAAGGTAGCATGAGATATAAAGTTTAACTGTAATGAAAGAGCAAAAGAAAGGTACATTGGAAATAAATACGTTTTATAGGGAAAAATAATCTCTTGCATTTTACAACATATATTTCAGCCACTGACATGCAATGAAAATTATTAAAATAGTTGACTGAATTTTAATTCTTTTATACAAATGCTGGGTTGTGACTGTAGAAAAATATAGTAACTCAGAAACTGGTACTAAACAAATGACATATTTTGGTACAGTAGTCTTATAGCCAATAGAAATGTTTCACCCGGTATGAAAGAATCTAGTATTGGCAAGAGATTTATGCAAATTGCCTTAGTGACAATCATGTTTTGTCACTAATGCAATCCATAGCATCCATGTAATGAAACAGAAGAAATGTTGTTATGCCTGGGAGCATGAGCTTCAAGTACTTCTAAATTGGTTTCATGCACTTAACAATTTGTTCATAACACTCTCCACTTCTTTCTTCTGGTCCTCCATTTAGCAGCTGAAAGATACATGGAGTTCAAAACAAACAAGTCTCTGACAACTGGGTTTGTTAATTTCTAAAAAGATTCGTTTTTGGACCAGCATTGGCTGATTTCTTTTGCCCTGGAAGGGCTTTTGAGCACATTCCAATTATTTTTATTGTCTTTTGACATATTTTTTTTCAAAAAGCATGAAGCTTAGACTTCTTGTAAGGTCATCTACTATACACCATACCCCTAGAGCCTAGCTATTTGTTAATTCACTTGCTTATTTATTCTCCTCTTGTTGGAATGTGTAGTAACTTAGCAAGTAATAAATAAGCTTGAATGATGTAAGTGACCAAATGAACCTCTTTGTCAACTAAGAAAAATGACTTGGCTCAAACCAATCGAACACAGTGCATTTCAATGAAGCAGACATTATTTTCTATCCTGAGGAAAAGTGCAAGCTTTTTTTCTATGTATATTTAAATTCATAGTAACTTTTACATTAAGATTGCTTTGCTGTTTTCTGATGGATATATTTTACTATGCATTTAATATCAAGTATGTACTGTAATATATATTTCAGGGCATATTCATTCAGTTAGATGTTGAACTCAAAAGCTTTTACTGTGTCTGTAATTAATGCTCAGTTGTGGTGGCTCTTAGGAGATGATCTTTTTCTCCTCTCTTTCCTTGATAGATAACCTTTTTTCTGTCAAAAAGTCCATTCTTTTTATATAATTTTAGCTTTAAAATTAACAAGATCAAAGCAATACAAATATTAGAAAAGAAATGAAGAAGACTTATTAATACGTAAAAAAGAAAATAGAAAAAGAAAAATGTTAAGAAGCTGCTTCTGATCTTTTTGACAGGGGTTATAAATGCATTTATATTTTACCCTCTCTTTCTAAGGTTACATCCTAATTTCCTTATACCTTATCTCATGAGCCACCCTTTCTAATCATCAAAGCCATAAATCACAAATTCATTTTCATCACTAATACTGCATATACTCGAGTATAAGCCTAGTTTTTCAGCCCTCAAAAAGGGCTGAAAAAACCACCCTCGGCTTATAC
>JANHJO010007435.1:201862-213348 GCA_032468235.1 Pseudoxyrhopus heterurus | reverse complement strand
GCTAATCCTAGCTCTTTGTCTTCTTGCAGCCATGTAGCCACATGACTGTTCTCTTTAAGGTGCAGGTAAGAACTAACAATGGAGAGAGCGAGATGCTATCAGGTAGACTTTAGCTCCTCCTTTTCCTGTGGGAGGTAGAGGGGGGAGGTTGGGTAAGCTCTCCCTTATCCGGGTAATCATAGCATAACATGACACAGCAATATTCCAACAGTCCCCTTCTATTGCTGTACAATGTATGATGAGGTATAAGAAATATCAAGTATATCCATGTGCAATATCACAGTGCAATAAATCAGAAATACATACACATTTTCTCACATAGTAACCAATGAGTTTCTGCGGGTACAGGCTTAGTCAAAATGTCTGCAATTTAATCTTTGGTGTTACAGTGATCAAGGGTAATAAATTTCTGGCTTACCAGATCCCTTACATTCTTGTAACGGATTTCAATATGGCAAGACTTGTACCTAAGAACGTTCGTGGTTGAGATCGCGATGGCTGCTTCATTATCTTCCATGATAGTGATAGGCAGTGGTGCTTGATTCCAGATTTCTGTGACCAAGTCATTTATCCATGTTAGTATGCAGCATGCATCTGACACGCATGCATATTCTGCCTCAGCAGTGGATGTGGACATGAACCTTTGACAGCTTATGTGCCAGCCGATTGGGCATCCATTTACAAATGTTCGTGATTGAGATCACGATGGCTGCTTCATTATCTTCCATGATAGTGATAGGCAGTGGTGCTTGGATCCACATTTCTGTGACCAAGTCATTTATCCATGTTAGTATGCAGCATGCATCTGACACACATGCATATTCTGCCTCAGCAGTGGATGTGAACATGAACCTTTGACAGCTTATGTGCCAGCTGATTGGGCATCCATTTACAAACGCAATGAAGCCTGATATGCTCTTGCATGTTTTTGTGTCTCCAGCCCAGTCTGCATCTGTGTAACATTTTAGGTGTGGTGTGACCCCTTCTTCAGGTTCAATGAGCAAAATCATGTCCATGGTTCCTTTTAGGTAGCAAAGAAGGCGTTTCATTGCAGTCCAATGAAACTGTTTAAGGCCATCAACATGTCTTGATAACAAGTTCACGCTAAATGATCTATCAGGTCTAGTCCAATTACTTATGTATAAGAGTGACCCAATCACAGACTAGAAAAATGTTTTTGAATTGAATTTATTACCTTCTTTGTAGGCTAACCTTGGGAAATCTGTTTGCATGAGGGTGTCTGCAGGATTGCAGTCTACCATTTTACATCTCTGCAGAAGTTCTTCTATTTTGTCCTTCTGTGACAGGCAAAACCCCTTCTCTGTTTTAAAGACTTGTACCCCCAGATATTGATCAATGTGACCAAGTGTCTTTAAAGCAAAGTGTTTCTTGAGTGCATTTGCAAACTTATCACTCATGTCCTTGTTTGACCCAATGTATATTAGGTCATCAACATAAATTAAGACAAATTCCTGTCCCCCTTCCCTAGTCATAACACATTTGTCAGCTCATATGGTTTCAAAACCTATAGATTTTAAAATTTCGACCAGGCAATCAAACCAAAGTTTGCCTGACTATTGTTGACCATAGAGACCCTTGTGTAGGAGCCAGGTATGGCCTTCCTGCTACTTGAAACTGGAGGACCTTTTACATAGATCCTTTCTTTGAGTTTTGCATGAAGATAAGCAGTTTGGATGTCAAACTGGTATAATTCTTGCTTCAGGGCTGCTGCTGCAGCCAGTGCTATTTTCACGCTTTCTGGCTTGACAGTGGGGGAATATGTTTCCCTGTAGTCCTCAGGAAAACATTGAGCGTATCCCTTAACTACAAGACATGCTTTGTATAACAAAATGTTATCTGGCAATGTCTTAATCTTGTAGACGCATCTAGTTCCAATGGGTTTCTTTTCTTTGGGTGCAGTGACAGGGATGAAAACTTTCAGTTCTTTCAAACAGTCCATTTCCCTTTCCATGGTCTGCCACCACTTATTCTGCTCCTCCTCTGGAAACTGCAGCATCTCTTTGCAAGTGTTGGGGGTTGCAGTGACCTGGTTGAATTCGACGATGTGATTCACATCATATCTTTTGAGACGAGCACCTTTGGTGATGCGCTTAGACCTGAACACTTGCTGCTGTCCACCATCACCAGTCTGGTCATCACTGCTGTCACCTGCTGCTTGCAAGGTTGATGGATAAACATCTGGAAACTGGTCATCTGATTGGTCATCAGAAGATGTGAAGACATCTGGATCTGATATGGGCTCATCTGGAATTGGCATTTGCTGTGAGAAGGTTGAAGGTCTGGCAGTGGTATCATCATCAGGTATGAGTTATTGGAATGAATCCTAGCCCAGCTATCATTCTCAATGAACATTGCTGACCTTGATGTGAAAATTCTGTTTCCTTTATCCAGAAAATAATATGCCTTGGACCCAGTGGCATATTCTAGGAATCTAAGTTTCTTGAACATCTCTTTCCCCTTCCATCTTTGCTGTTTTGTATATTGACATATGCAAATGAACCAAAAATGTTAAGATGCTTGAGGTGTGGTTTTCTGCCATAGAGCATGAAGTATGGGGTTTGGTTTATTACACTACTCCAGGGTCTGTTAATAGTGTAATTGGCGAAAGCCACAGCTTCAGCCCAGTAACTGAAACTGACATCTGCATCTTTTATTAGGCTGCACATCACAGTTTGCAGCATGCTGTTTTTCTTTCCCAAATTCCATTCTGTTCAGGAGAAAATGGTGATGTTTTTGAAGTGCACAATCCCCTTCTCATTAATCTAGTCTTGATTTGCCATGAATTCAGCTCCATGATCAGTTTGAATTTTGGCAACCTTGAGATTGTGCTGTGTTTCTATAAGGTTGTAGAAGTATTTTAAGTTCTTAAAGGCCTCACATTTTTCTTTCATTGTGTAGACATAACCATAATGGCTGTAATCGTCTACTATGGTCATAATGTATATTTTCTTTCCCAATGAGGCCTCAAGGGGGCTAACTAGGTCAACATGTATTAGTTCAAAAATGTGTTCTGACTTGCAGGTACTTTGTTTTGGGAAGGAAGCCTTTTTTTGATTTTGCTGCTTTATACACTGCGCAATCGAGGCGTATTTTGCAGGGTTTTTTTAATTTTAAGCCCTCTGAAAAATCCTGCATTTTCTCAATAACAGGAAAATTTGCATGGCCTAAACGCCTATGCAAAAGATGGACATAATCACCATGCAAAGGTTCGCCAATTTGTACCCTTGTCTTTTTGCCCTTTGGAACCTTTGTATGTGTGTGCCTTTCTGGTGCAATTACGTGTACTTGTGTGTTAGCCCTACTTTGTGTGTTAGTGCTTCTTCCTGAGGATGAAGTTTTAGGGTGTGTACCTGTGTTTCTTTGGGAGGTAGCACCTTTTGTGTGGTGTTGTTACCTTTTGGAGTGTTGCGTTTGTTGTTGGAAGCAGCAGCATCAGGATCTTGCTCTGGGTCAAGTCTCTTTGAGCCTTCATTACCCTGTATTGAAGTTTGTGCCTGTGACTTAGGGATTAGAAAAGGTAAGTGATTAATCACAACAATTTCTGCAACAATTTCATTATTCTGTTTTCGGTTTACATAACCACTCTTGTTATCAACTGTTACTCTGAAACCTTGTTCATCTAATACTGAACTGCTTAACAAGTTATGTCTAAAATTAGATGTGTACTATACATGTTTCAATTCACCTATCCCAGGGATGTATGCAGTTCCCTCCCCTTCCACATTGTCATCATTTCCATTTGCCACTTGGAGAGAGGATGTAGTTTGGTGAATGTTTTTTAGTAGGTGCTTCTGGTGTGCAGTGTGCTGCATTGCACCTGAGTCCACTATTCAAAGGTCTTTGGTGTCTATAAAGTGTGGCTGGTGGGTTTCTTGGTAAATCCCATTTGTGTAGGAGTGTTTGGGTTTTCCCCTGCCCCTGACTCTGTCCCTTCTATCATTGTTCCCCCTATGATTATTCTTCCCCTTTGTGTGGAGAGGTGTGAAGCTTGTGTGGGGTTGTGAGGGACAGTCCTGTTTGTAGTGGTCCTCAGAGCCACGTGAAAAACATTTTGGAGCAGTGTTGATCCTTTTGTGGTGAAACTGCATCCTATGGGTGTTATGTTCTCTTCTGTGTTGGGTGCTAGTGCTGCGTCTCTGGTCCTTATCTATTAAACAACATGAGATCTCCTCTAAATTGTAAAGATTTGAGGGAAGGTCCCCAAGGGAGTTTACAAAACCTGACCAATTATAATTAAGAGAACTGTAAATGATCCCAATCATGGATTTTTCTGGGACGGGGTGATTTCTGTATTCTAGTTGTGTCCTCATTGAATTCAGGGTAGACATGTGTTCTGCCATGAAGACACCTGGTTTCAATTTTGTATTATGAAAATCCCTTACCAACATAGAAGTTGTTGCTGGAGAGGATTTATTATAACATTTCTGCAATATGATCCAGATTTCTTGGACTGTGTGTCCAGTAGAAATAGTAGTAAAAATGTCTGAATCTACTGAGGACATTAAAGTAGTATAAGTGCTGTTATGCAGAAGATTTATGGCTGGGGACCATGGTTCCTTAGGTGACTTGAGTACCATTATTAATGTGCCCTCCCTTAATAAATGCATCAGGATTTCTTTGGACGATGTTAAAAAATTTCATCCAGACCTTAAAAGTTTTTAAAATCCTGCTGGGAGAGGCATAACATTATTTTGCTGAAAATGCTGGACAGCAGCCTCAATTTCTAAATCATTTTCTAGCATTGGAGGAATTGGTATAGAAATGCCAGGAACCAGACGCGCAATCATTTCTAAGTCTGTTTCGGGAATAGGGTTTTGGCGCTGTACTGTAACTAAGTCACTTTCGAGAATTGCTGTTTCTTCTGCTTGTGCATCCATTTGGAGCCGACTGTTGAGAGAAGAGAACATGCGTTGAGGAGCTCCATTTGAGAAGGCAGGCCCAGAAGCCAAAGAGGACCTGGAAAATGCTCCAGTTGCCTGGGATTTGGACCGGAATGCCCCCGGATGCTGAAGAAGAGGATCCTGGAGTTATTGCACTCACATGGGGGTGAGAAGAGGGTGCTTGGGCCCCTGCCTCTGCTCCTGCTGCCACCGTGGTTCCTGCTGCTGCTGCTGTGCCCTGGACTCCATCGATTGCCATTGGAACCACGGAGGAAGGTAGGAGAGGAGAAATGGTCAGAGTGGAGAATCCAATCATTTCTTTCTTTCTTTGGTTTTTTTTATTAAATAAAGATAGTTATTATTAAGCATCTGTCTCTTGCCGTTTTCTCTGCCAGCTCCGTTCTGTCTTTCAGTGCTTGGGTTTTTTTGGCCTCATACTCTGCTCTGGTCAGGTCCCTCAGCCTGCTATTCAGCTTTCTGGTTGGCTCACCTCCACTGTCTGGTCTGGTCTGCTCAGCTCGGCACTCAGCTTTAGGGATAAGACCTCTATAACTCAGTCCGCCTCTGCTGCTGTGCTTCCCATCTCTGCTGCTATGATCTCCCCTCCAACGATTCTGCCACTTCCAATTTCTCACAGCCACCAGTTTCCTTTGTTGGATGGGTTGCTCCAGGCCCTTTGTCCTCCAGCAGACAGTTGACCCTTTCTTCCTTGTGGCAGCCCTCAAATATTGGAAGACTGCTATCATGTTATTCTTAGTCCTTCTCTTTGTTAGACTAGACTAGACTAGACTACACATTCCTAGTTCCTGCAACCATTCATTGTACCCTTTGGCCTCCAGTCCTCTGATCATCTTTTTTACTCTTCTCTGCACTCTTTGTTGCATTTCTTGCTTTATGTCTCTCCTTGGCTTCAAAAGACTTTGTTGCAAATTCTGTTTAGCTTATGTGCTTCTAATTTTATGAGTATGCCCCCCCAAAATCTGCATGACTATATCCTCTTAACATAATCACCTGAAGCAACCAGTAATCACAGAGCACGATATATCTTAAAATTACTTTACCCTGTTTCTTTCAGCAACACTGTGAATATTAATGTTTCTCAAGCACGATCTGTCACTGAAATGTCTTCTAGTGTATCTGACTAAGCTCTAAGAGAAAAAAAAAAGAATCTTCCTAAAATTGCTTTATCTTTCTAAGCCTTCACTTTGTCCTACTTGTTTAGTTTTGAAATAGAATTATTCAACCAACTCTGAGAAGGGGAGTAAGTTATAGCAAGGAAACTAAAACTAAATAATAAGTGGATAGATATTGCAAAGTGTAAGATACTAGATAATACTCTGGGTACCATGAATAGAAATAGTTTCCAGCAAGGGATTTGTAAAGCATTCAATAAATATCAACTGCTTTGTTTGTGTAAGAATCTGGATGATATAGAGGGCATTATAATAATCACCCCTATCTGTACATCACTGCTATGACTGAAGATAATAAACCATGCATTGTGACATTCAAATATAAGCTTCACCTTTTTGTATTTTCATTATAATGATTTGCCTATCAATGTAGCTATTTCAAAAGCAACAACTGTGGTTTAAAAAAAAGAAAAGTGAAAATTACACACTATGCAGTATTGTTAACATGAGCCAAATGTTCCTGAAAAAAATCAGGAAGAAGGGGGCAATGATTTTTACACATTTTTGTAATGTTCGGAGAGTTTCTAGTAAAAAAAAAATTATAAGAATTGTAGCGATTGCTTATTCTTACATCATATTTCTTTCAAACAGATTGAACCTGTGGAAATTAAAAGACAATAATTTGATGACAAGCACATGGTATTTATTTTAATTGCCCCAATGAGTCCATTTTACAAATTAACCATAAATAAAGATAATAGTATATAGCCATAGCATTTATCATGAAGTTAATCAATCTCTTAAGATCAATAGAAAATTCTAGTATGGTTTAGTGAAGGTTGTATTAGAATTGGATAGACCCAGGTTAACACCAACCCTCAGCATAAAATTCATTGGGTTATGTTGAACAAGACTCTTTGTGAGCCTTATCAAAAATAAATTATTCCAATCAAATTCTACAGTAAGCATGATGTATGACAGTTTAAGTTCTGGGAAAATAGGCAGTATCAAGCTTCATGCCAGACATGGCAATAAATCTAAACTCTTTAGAGATTTAATCCCATATTTAGAAGCTTGCATGCAGCTGAAGCTCACAGCTAGATCAATTGCTTAAGTGCAACAAAAATGAAGCCAAATACACCCAGAACATCTGCTTACTACAGATCAGCAGAAATTATAGGTCAGCAGAAATCCAGCTGTTTTCTTTAAGACCTTGAAATTACCACCTCCCAACAGTTTTGTTTGGTTTGAAATTATTGATTCTTCATTGAAACTTTTGTTCATTAAATGATAGATTATGATGGCAACATACCCTTCATATTAAACAATCCACTCAACAATGCATAAACCTTCCATTCTCTGTTTGACAAATTAGGACTGTTTCAAGTGAGCCCAGTGTTTGATGATTGAAAACTAGTCATATGGGGAAAGACCTGAGTATGTTTATACTGGAGAACTAAAGAGACTAAAGAACTAAAGAGACTAAAGAGAAAGAATAAGCCATTATTCAAAATCATAAAAAGGTTATCCACAGGACTCAGCAGGACCAGATATAATGGTTCTACCTTATAAAGTTTGGAAATATAGAAGAATATTAAGATTAATGGAACAAATCAAGTGGAAGGGCAATGGCTATTCCATCAATTCAAGTTTTATGCTGGATGCTATAAATCTAGTTTTTTTTTGTGTAGAGCACAGTTACTCTAATTCTGTGTCTAAGTTTACATACTGCACTAAATTAGAATAAGGTTGGGTTAGTGGGTCAGTGTGCTGTTGTAATCCTGCAACTGTTTTAACAAGCTAGTTGAACCTGATCACTTCATTATGACAAAACATGAACTAGTTGATTGAACATAACAAGCTATGTGAACACAGCAATTAAGTTTTCTGAGTCCAAATTTAGGAATATGTCAGTTGTGTGAACCCAGGCTATTATTCTAGTTTGTAAAATACATTAGTATTGTTCCCATGCTGGGCTTGAAAAATGCTTGATGTTGCAAGAGAAGGATTTGCCTAAAGTGAAATAGTGATAAGGGAGCAAATAAATCAAGGTATTCTTGGCGTGTCTTAACCAAAATATTTTCCTACCACTGTAACTATTAAACATAAGAATCTGCCATTTCTACCTCAGGGAATTTTACAAGGCATCATCTCAAAGAATCCCAAAGATGCTTTTTCAAAAGACAACTGGACATTCTTTGTTTTTTCCTTGAAGGCATTTCACTTCTCATCCAAGAAGCTTCTTCAGAACTGAACTGAAAAAGCTTCTTGGAAAATAAGAAAAACATCTTCAAGGAAAAAAATAAAGTCCTGTTGCCTTTTGAAAAAGCACCTTTGGGACAACCATGACGTGGATGACTGAGAATCTCCATAGACATCTCAAAGAGTCCATTCAACCAGTAAATTTGAAACAAGATCCAGGACATTTCCTTACAAGCATGTACTTTTCATTTTGTTAATGCTATATATGCCCATTTTAAAGTTGGTATTCTTTTCTTTGGGGATACAAAAGAAAATTGCTGAAGCCAATGAAGAAATGAAAAATCTCAATAAAATTTTGCTTTAGATACCCATGTGCACACATCCCATTCACTGTTCAAATTACTGTTGGCTCAGTCTTAATTAAAGTTAGTTATCAATTACTTTTATTTGTTCATGACATTTGAGCATATACAGTGGAAGAAGAGAAGAAAGACCCCTCCCTAAAGTTTATAAACTTTGATGAATGTAATTTTGAAGAGCTACTTTGCTCTAGGGATGAACACACCAGGCTAGAAACCAGGAGACTGTGAGTTCTAGTCCTGCCTCAGACATGAAGCTGTCTGGGTCACCCTTTGTCAGTCCAACACATCACACAAGGTTGTTGTTGTGGGGTAAATAGGAGGAGGAAGGAAGATTAAATATGTTTGCTGCCTTATGTTATTTATAAAAAATAATAAATATGGGATAATAAACAAACAAATGAAATCACTGCATTTTTGGCTTGGGTATTTCTTCTTTTTGACATGGCATCTATTAGTTGCATTGTTTAACTTCAACTGCTAAGCAATGTCTTGAAGTAGCACCATAGCTGCTGGTGTCTTGTAGAATTTGGGTCACAGTGAGTCCAGAGAATATTATATTAAGAAGATGCAGTCCTTTCCTAGGGCATTGCTGGAGTGGGGGTGGGGGTGGAGAGATGCAGCAGGCAGGGTACCATTCAGTCTAGTTGTTTCTTGGAATGTTAGTTTAATTTTTGCAAAGCGAAACATAAAACAGAACTGAAGAACAACTTTCAGCAACATTCAGCACTTTTTAAAAGAAAACTAATACACTTTAAATATTCAAACTTTAAGCCACCCTTCGAGAGAAAATAAGATTGCCTCTTGGTCTTTGCAAAGGTGGGGAAAACACACTTGCATATAACTTGTTAAAAGAAAATGAAACTGTTAACAGAAATGCTTGAGTTTACAAAATATATCTGACCTGAAATACCTCCATGGAACCATGGGAAATTTAATGGAAGCATGGAAAATGTCAATTTGGAACAGCAGCCTATGTTAATAATTAATTAACTGTGAACATTACTTTAGCACCTGTCAAAAGAGGATGTACAGGAAGAGACAGTTACTGCTGGGAGCAGGTGCATACAAGGGTCAGCTGTTGTTGGAAGCAGCTGCTTACTCCCACGCACTTCCTAATATCCTGAATAAGTCTAACAATGTATTAGATTCCTTCCTCCCCACCCACACATATTTTCCTATAAATATGCCATACTGTGTTTCACACATTCTTGGTGGTCATTATTGATTATATAGCAGTTGTAATAGTCTGGAGAATAAACAGTTCCTGATTCATATTGTTGGCGTGCTGTCATTAATGGGCAATATTCCATCCTCTAAATAATTATAACAGAATATATGTAGACAGTTTAGTTTAGTGGTTAAGGCACCAGGCTAGAAAGCAGTTGATTGGGAGCTAAAATCCTGCCTAATTGATGAAAGCCCGCTGGGTGAATTTGGGCCAATCACAAGGAGATTGTAAATTCTAGTTCTGCCTTTGGCATGCAACCCAGCTGGGTGACTTCAGGCCAGTCATTGTCTCCTAGCACAATTCATGCCAGGGATTGCACTGAAAAGTTGTGTTATTGCAGGGAAAATAGGAATAGGAAGGTGTATTGGATATGTTCACCAGCTTGAGTTATTTGTAAAAATAATAAATGTGGTTTACAAACAAATTTAAAAAAGTAAAAAAAATATTTCTGTGATCACTTGTGGGCTTTATTGCTCTTTTCGATAAAGTTTTATGGCCCAATTTCCTATTTCTTCTGTTTTATTTCTCCGTTTGTTCTAAGCCGAGATATTTCCATTTCTGTTCAGTCATTTTTATTCCGAAATACAGATATAATTTTTAAAAATAAACCTTGCGCTGGACATGACATCTTATCTCATAATTGCAAATGGACCTCTCTCCTGGTGTAATTTAAAATAGAAATATGTATGTCTGTTGCCCTGCACAAAGAATGTATTCCTGACTTTGATTTCCAGCAATGTCAAGCAATTAGTAGCAAATGCTATCTTTTCTCCAGTTCCCTATTCTATTTTCACATTACAATGAACCTGGTGTCAACAGCTACTGTGACTTGAAAAAGACATCAATTCCTTTCTTAAACCATCCTAGATGAAGCCCTGGGACTTAATCTTGACATCTCGGTGGCTTGTCAAGAACGTTTCAAGACAACTATCGTTTCATCAACCCCAAGATCCCAGTTGTTAATATGCTCACAAACTTCTTGCAAAGCATAGCTTTATCTTGCTTGGATGGAATGACATCTGGTCGATGGAGACAGGAGCCAAAAGAAGGCCAGAGTTAACTATGGCAGGTCTGATGGAGTAACAAGCAGCTGTTTGCCCAAGGCCAGCGAAAAAACAATTGTAAAGAGTTACCGCAGAAATCAATCAGTAGCAAAAGACATCCAAACCAGACTTTTGATAGTTCCTTCCGAGCTCAGTTGCAGGCCAACAGAGAAACCCTTCTGGAGGTCCTACATACAAAGAGTCTTAATCAAGAATCACAGATTTATAGAATCACAGTGTCAACGTTCCAATGAAACTCCCCGTGTCTATTCAACACTCAGAGACAAAGTCCATCCAAGTAAGAATTTATTAAAGAAGTCATGTTAGCACATCTGGGAAAACCCGAATCTGAGAGTTCCGGGTTTTCCCTTCCCCAAGTGAAAATCAAAAGATCCATCCCCTGCACCCATCAGTCCATCGCATGGCCCAATCAAATATCGTTCTGTTAGAAGCCATTCCTTCAGCCACTCCCATCCAGGTGCAAGCTGAACTGTCCTTGACTTTTGAAAAGAATGTTGTTGAGTCTAGTCTACTACTCACTAATAGCAATAGCAATAGCAATAGCACTGTATTTATATACTGCCTATCAGGGCTTGCAACCCTCTCTAAGCGGTTTA
>JANHJO010007435.1:0-18550 GCA_032468235.1 Pseudoxyrhopus heterurus | reverse complement strand
TGACAAGGGCATGAGTGACAGTGAGTAGAGCCTCACGATCCAAGAAGGGACGCAATTGGTGCACTAGGCGAACCTGTTCAAAGGTCCCCCTAGCTACAGCTGTCAGATGTTGCTCCAATCTCAGCTGAGAGTCTAGGAGGACGCCCAAATTGTGAGCCCGTTCTGAAGGGGACAATTTCTACCCATTCAGAGTCAAGGATGGACAATTGACATAGTCCTGGGGAGGCAACACCCAGAGCCACTCAGTCTTGTCACAGAGCCTACTCCAGGTGACCAAAACTACATGCAGTGTTCCAAGTGTGGTTTACCAGAGCATTATAAAGCGGTGCTAACACTGACTATGAGAGAATCTGCAACACTTTCAGACCGTTTTTTGGGCCATTTTCAGGTCATTTTGAAGCCGTTTTCAGCCATTTTGGAGCCATTTTCAGGCCATTTTTTGGGCCATTTTAGGCTGTTTTCCAGGCCAAAAATGGGCTGAAAATGGCCCAAAAAACAGGTGGGGATGAGGCCAGCCAGTGGTGGGATTTGCCGGTTCGCCAAACTGCGCCTAATCTTAACTACCAGTCCGCCAGACCTGGTGTGAACCAGCAGCAGCCCACCTCTGAATACATTAGTAGAAAAATGGAAAGAAGGCACAATATATTTATTTTAGCAAACTTAGATGTGGCAATATACAGGTAGTCCTATTCATGACCACAGTTGAGCCCAAAAGTTCTGTTACTAAACAAGACAGTTGTTAAGTGAGTTTTGCCTCAGTTTATCATCTTTCTTGCCCGTTATTAAGTGAATCGCTGCAGTTATTAAGGTAGTAACACAGTTGTTAAGTGAATCTGGCTTCCCCCATTGATTTTGCTTGTTAGAAGGTCGCAAAAGTTGACCCCGGGACACTGCAACCATCATAAATATGACTCAGTTGCCAAGCATCCAAATTCTGATCACATGACCATGGGGATGCTGCAACAGTCATAAGTGAGAAAACCGATCGTAAGTCACTTTTTTCCAGTGCTGCTGTCACTTCAGTCACTAAATGAACTATGGTAGGTCAATTTATAACAGTAAGCTAAGGATGTCATACACAGTATCTAATACTCCTGGCCTCCTATTTTCCCCACAACAACCTGTGGTGTTGGTTCAGTTGAGAGATAGTGATTAGCTCAAAGTCACTCAGCTTTCATTTATTATGCCTTTTTTCATTTTATCTGCCTTGTTTAACTTCTTGTGGCCTTACTGAATTTTGATCACAACAATACCTTTCATTGGTTTCTTGATCCTTGGGAAAATGTTCAGGAAAAGCTAGAAATTAGCCACTTCCTTTTTTTTATTGTCAACATTTTTATTGAATTACAAAGTATTATAAAAAAGTACTATAAAATACAAAATACAAAGTAAATAGAAAAGCAGTGGGGAGGGGGAATGTAGGAAATCAAGACAGGAGCCTGATTTGGTTCTCCAAAGAGAACTACTGCTCTCTCAAGCTGTTCCCTTTTTATATAGTCTTTTTACATAAGTCAGCAAAAAGTGGATACATAAATCAGCAAAAAAAACAGGTAAACGGGTTCATAGGTTAACATAAAGGTAGGCATATATTAATCAGGTTAAACAAAGAGCTTGACCCTTTGACCAGGCTCTCTCTATAGATGTTTTCCTGTTTATCCCTCTGGAATGTGCTTCTCAGCATTCTTAGCTTGCCCTTCTCAAGATCTTGTTGATTTAGGCTTTTTGGCCTTTGGAACTATGAACAATGCTGAAACACCTGAGCAGTTCCTTCACATGTAGTAGTTGAAAAGAATAGTAATCTGTGGGTAATATTATTTTGGTTAGATTCTCAGTCACATGCTTGATTTTTGCTCCAGGGAAAAATGGATTGTGTTTCCTGTCTGCAGATGGCTGGTTCTGTTCCTTTGAGGATAGAATCTCCTATCACCAACATTCTCCTTCCTTTTTTAGGGTGTGCAGTCTGGGGTGCTTTTCTGTTTATCTCAGGGGAGTTTGTTGATGTGATTTTTTAGGGATATTTGATGATGTCTTTTTTCTAGGTGCTTGCATGTTTTTTTTGAGGGGGAGGTTGTGGGTCTGTGTATTTTCAACTAGGGGGAGAAATCAATTGTTTGGTTTTAATGGGGCTGCTTCTAGATTGAGCAGCAGGGGTTTTGCATACCACAATAGTATCAGTCACCTGTTCCATGAGTTTGTTTCTTTTTAATGGTTCTTTTAAGGGTAAAAAGTTTTGTATCTTTCTTTTTTTCCCTATCCTTTTTTCTACCTTTTTGTGCTTGTTTTTATACCTTGCTATTTATTTTATGCTTATTGTTATGTTAGTTTTATTTATCCCTTTCTTCCCTATATTTTTAAAAAGTTTTTGAACTCCAGTTCCCCACTATCTTATTATTTAAGATTTGCCTTATTTATGTGAGGATGTGATGGTTGTATGATGGATCTTTTGGATGCTCCTAACCACAAGAAGATGCTGGAGGCAGATGCTTTAATCAAACTGAACTTTATTAACAATAAACTGGTGCAAAATAATAAAAGGCTGTCTGTGAGTTCTTAAAGAGATAGGAGCAGACATGCAGCATGCATGTCTGCCCTGGCAAGAACATTATACTAAAAGCATGGTGTTCAGGTGGGAGGAGGGTTATATAAGTAGAGGAAACCCCTCCTCTTCCTGTAGGAGGTAAAGGCGGGAACATCTGGATGTTCCCACCTAGTGGTCATATAGGAGTAAAGGCATAGCTAGCACATGTTAATGTAATTACTTAACAATCCCCTTCTTGCTACCTAATGGCTGGGTGGTGGACATGATGACACAGTAACAGAGGCATATGACATTATGAATTACAAGGTTAGGCATAACTTCCCACACAGGTAATTGTGCCTACCAGCAGGCTCTGGCTTGGTAAAGATGTCAGCTATTTGGTCATCTGTTTTGCAGTATTTGACAGATAGGAACCCCATATTTACTAACTGCCTGACATTTTTATACCAGATGTCTATATGCTGTGACCTGGATCCCATTGCATGAGTTTGGGAAATGTGTATGGCCACTGTGTTGTCCTCCATTATCTGTATGGGGAGTGGAGGCTGTGTACAGATGCTTGTGACCAAAGCATCAAACCACGTGAGGTTGTTACCTGCCTCAGACAGGCATGCATACTCTGCCTCAGCAGTGGAGCAAGAAACGAACCTCTGTTGGCCTATGTGCCAGTGAATGGGACACCCATTTAGTAGGACCACAAAACCAGATGTACTCTTGTGAGTCTTGGGGTCACCAGCCCAGTTTGCATCTGCATAACATTTTAGGCAGGCGGTGACCCTTTCCTTTGGTTCAAGAAGGAGGACTGTGTCAGATGTGCCTTTGAGGTACCTAAGCAGCCTTTTGATGGCTGTCCAGTGGAACTGTTTGGGATGTTCCACATGTCTGGACAATAAATTAACACTTAGGGCTATGTCTGGGTGGCTCCAATTGCTGATATACAACAAGAAGCCAATCACTGACCTGTACAGAGTGTTTTCTGGGAAGTCAGGGTTGTCCTTATGGATTAGACTGAGAAAATCAGTCTGCATTGGGGGGGGGAGTGTATGTTTGGAGTCTGACATGTTACACTTAGCCAGAAGCTCTTCCACCTTCTCCCTCTGAGAAAGTCCAAACCCCTTCTAAGTAGCAATGATATACACACTCAGGTATTTATCTATGTGTCCCAAGGATTTAAGGGTAAACTGTTTCTGTAGGGTGCTGGCAAACTTGTTGCACATCCCCTTGCTAGGCCCAGTGTAGAGGATGTCATCTATGTAAACTAGGACTTTTTCAAATCCACCCTTGGATTTTCTGGTGAAAACACATCTATCAGCTGGTGAGATGGCAAAGCCTATCTTTTTCAAAGTTTTGGTAAGGCAGTTGTACCACATTTTCCCTGATTGCCTTAGACCATAGAGGCTCTTCTTCAGCAGCCAGGTGTGGCCTTCTTCCTTCTGGAAACCGGGGGGACCCCTCATGTAGATTTCTTTGTCCAGATCAGTGTGCAGGTAGGCAGTCTGGACATCAAATTGATAGACTTGTTCCCCAAGGGCAGCTGCTGTGACAAGTGCAGCTTTCACACTCTCTGCTCTGACAGTTGGAGAGTAAGTCTCATTAAAGTCCTCTAGGTAGTGCTGCGCAAACCCTTGAACTATTAGATGAGCCTTGTAGAGAAACTTGTTGTCAGGCATTGGCTTCATTTTATACACCCATCTGGTGCAAATAGCCTTTTTTGTCTTGGGGACTTCCTTTGGGACAAAGACATGCAATTGTTTGAGACTGTCCATCTCACGCTGCATCGCCACCTTCCACTTATTTTGTTCTTCCTCTGGGAGCTGAAGAATGTCTTGGGTGCAGCAACCACACTGTTGATGGTGGTGATGTGCCCAATATCAAATTTCTTAGGTGGAACTCCCTTGGTGGAGCACTTGGATCTCCAGACTGTCTGCCATTCGCTGCTGTCATCACCCTGGGAGGAGTCATCAGGTGTGTCACTCCATCTGAGGTGAGGGGGCCCCTGGTCCCAGGTGTTGGGAGTGGCTGCTCATGCTGGCGAAGCAGGAGGCATGGACACTGATGGAGATGGCATGGCTGACTCATCTGGAATGGGTAGGTGTCCGTCTTTGAGCAGGCAGTCAGGCTGTTGTTGGTCTGAATTGTTGGTTTCACTGTCAGGGATGACTGGAGCAGAGTTGTCAACTTTGGGGAGGTAGATTTCAGGATCATTGGAGTGGATCCTGGACCAGCTGGCATCTTTTTCAAAGGTGGCAGACCTGGAAGTGACAATCCTGCCCCCACTGTCCAAAAATCTATAGGCCTTAGACTCTGGTGCATAGCCTAAGTACCTAAACCTTCTTGACACCTTGTCCCCCTTCTTTCGTTGTTGCTTGGGGAAGTTGACCCAAGCATGGGAACCAAATATGCGCAGATGTGCCAGGTTGAGTTTTCTGCCATAGACCATAAAGTAGGGTGGCTGGTCTATGACACTGCTCCATGTCCTTTTCAGAATGTAATTAGCAAATACGACTGCCTCAGCCCAGAATCCCTGGCTCATGTTGGCATCAGCGATGAGACTCCTCCTCATCCTCTAGAGCATGCCATTCCTTCATTCAACCACTCTGTTCTGTGCTGGAAAAGAGGGTGGTGTCTTCAGGTGCAGGATCCCTTTCTTCTTCATCCACCCCTGGAACTGTCTGGCCATAAATTCAGCTCCTCGATTATTCTGGAGTTGAGTGATATGCACATTGTGCTGTATTTTGATGTAGCTGTAAAAGTCTTGAAAAGTCTCAAAAGCTTCAGATTTGTCCTTCAGTATGTACAGATGGCCATACCTACTATGGTCATTGACTATCATGAGGAAATAGTGCTTCCCACCTAATGAGGCCTTAAAAAGGCTGACCAAATCTATGTGCACCAACTGGTAGGTGTGTTTGGCACTACGTGATGAACTTTTTGGGGTGGCAGCTACCTTAGACTTTGCTTCCTTACAAATGGTGCATTCTAGAAAAACACTGCAATTTTTCAGATCTAGACCGTCAGAAAACTCATGCATCTTCTGGATGACAGGGAAACTGGCATGGCCTAGTTTGCAGTGTAGGATGTGTGCGCACTTGGTGTGGAGAGGTTTACCCATAGAAACACCCTTGACCTTTTCAAACCTTGGGTTCCCTACCTGTAGGAGGTAAAGATGGGAACATCTGGATGTTCCCACCTAGTGGTCATGTAGGAGTAAAGCACATGTTAATGTGATTACTTAACAATTTATTTGATTGATCTTTATTAATCTTATTCTTCCTTGATTTCTAATTTTTCACTCTTGTCCTTATGATTTGCTTATTTATTTATCTTTTATTTTCTATTCTGCATTTATTATTATTCTCTACCATGGTCTTCCTCCCTACCTATTGGAACCTCAGGCTTAATTTGTTGGCTTCACTTCCATCGTTCACTGCTCTGGCCTCTTGTTGTTTTCTCTGCCAGCTCCCTTCTGTCCTTCAGTGCTCCAGTCTTTTCAGCCTTGTCCCTGCTCTGGTCAGCTCTCTCGGCCTGTCGTGCAGCTTTCAGTCAGCTCAGCTCTGCAGTCCAGTCTGCTCCCCTCAGCCCTCCATTCAGCTCCACTGTTGCTTTCCACATTGCTCTCTGCAGTGCTTTCAGGATCTAACTCACTACGCTGCCCCATACTGCTGCTGGCTCTCTCTCCTCCCTGCTGTGTTGCCACTGCTTTTTGCTCTGCAGCCATGTGGCTTCCGTTTGCTTGCCTGTTGTGCTGGGATGCTGCTTCCACCAGCAAACAGGACTGCCTGGAGGGTCCTCAGCAAGCTCGTCTTTTTTTTCTTCCCTTCCTCCCTGCTTTGTTCTTTCACCAGCTTGATGATCCACAGCAAGTTCACCCCTACAACTTCTGAAGGCACACTGTTCCACTGGTTGATTGTTCTCATTGTCAGAAAATTTCTCCCAAGTTCCAGGTTGGGAGAGAACCTTTATTTCTTGACCTTCCCCACAAAAAATAACTCCCTGTCTTTCAGAATCTCCTCCCAGATGGCAGTACAAAAAATGGAGACAGAGTGTGAATTTTAAACATGGAAGGGTTAGAGCTTTCACATTAGCTGCCTGTGAAAAATCTACTCTCTGGAAATACAAGAAACAGATGTTGCAGGACTTTTCCTCAATCAGTTACTTCACCATTAAATTTAATAAGCAGGAAAAGTTCAAGAGGGCATAAAACTGGTTGGATGACAGTACTCCTATGTGCTCCCCCCTCTCCCCCCCCCTTTCTCCTTCTTTTCTGTTTGAGCAGAGTCTATCTGCTACTATCAGAATCTATGTGTCTATCTGTATGTGTCTGCATGTGTATAAATATATGTGTGTGTATTGATATGTGTTTGCGTATGTGTGCATATACTATATATATCCAGCTTTTGACAGGATGGCAAACTAGAAACAGGATCTCAAATCCCCAAGTTATCATAATTGTTTTGTTTTGAAGCAGTTTATCTTTAGCTGGGATTGTGGTCCATAAAGATGACCCTAATCCTTTCAAAAGAAAAAGCTTGTGTCTAAGCAGCACAGCTGGACAAAAGTCAAGTTTTGCTTTCTATGGGCTTAAGTAAAATACAGTATTTGAATCTGCCCATGTCTCAAGCATCTTTTGGTCTGTCTGATAGGATTTAACTACAAACTTTTTGCTAATAGAAATTGTCTGGATCCAAGGAAAATGAAGGTCACCTCATACAATGCAACTTCAGTCAGAAAAAGAATAAAATTTAATTTGGTGAAAAAAAAGATTTTATGCTATTGGAATAGTTCCAATAGCCAAAGAAAACATTGATATTGCTGTGTCAAATGCTCTTGGCTGCGATGCTATACACACAAGAGGCAGAATCAGATATTCCTTTGTCAATAAACAGATGTAAGCACTTCTGGCAGACTGTAGGCCAGAATATGGTTGAGGTCCAACCCAGGTTTCAAAACAATGTTCTCAGTACATTTAAGCAATTTCCAAAGGTTAATGTGGCAAATATTGTTAATTTTTACCACAAGTCAAATTCTCTGGATAACCATAGGTAGACTGACAGAATAGGTTAAATCAGATTGCATTCCAATATTTGAATAAGAACAAAAAGAAGGCTATGATCTCAGAAAGTCCTGGGCTTTTTTTGTTTTGGGTTTTTTTTGAAGTAGGGATGGTTTTAGTAACTGAATACAAAATAAAAATGAAACAAACAAACAAGACAGTAAATTTAAAAGAAACAAAAATAAAACTAAAAAACTCAAAAGAAAAAAAGAGAAACCTGTGTGATATATGAACATATATAAAAAGATCTATTTATGCATTTAAAAGAGTAGTACCCATGTTCCATTGTAATAAACCATAGGTCTTTATTTTGATAAGTAATTTGTTCATAAATTGTTAAGAATAACCACTTTTGAGATCACTGAGTAGTTAGGAACATATATTTCTATTTTCAAAGCTGAAGAATAAATCATTTAGCTATAAGTAGGGCACAGAAAATTCATGGTCTTTTTTGAAATGTCAGATTTCTATGAAATAGAAATGTAGTTCAAAAGAATATAATGACTGAAAATATTAAATATATGTAATAACATATTCCCCAAACACAGTGCAGTAGAACAGTTGTGCAATACTTCAAAAACATGTGTTTCATTGAAACAGCAACATTATTTATTCAACAGTTTTCTTTCAAATGCAAGAGAATCTATTAGGTCCAAAATAACAGAATAACAGAGATGCAAGGGACATTGGAGGTCTTCTAGTTCAACCCCTTGCTCAAGCAGGAGACCCTATACCATTCCAGAGAAGTAGCTGTCCAGTCTCTTCTTAAAAACTTCCAGTGATGGAACACCCACAACTTCTGAAGGCAAGCAGTTGTGACATGTCAATTGTTCTTACTGTTACAAAATTTCTTCTTGGTTCTAGGTTGCTTCTCTTCTTGATTAGTTTGCATCCATTGTTTTTGTCTTGCCTTCTGATGCTTTGGAGAATAGAATGACCCCTTCTGTTATTCTCTTGTTCTCAATATCATGCAAAAACAGCCCAATTAAGTCTGGATCACTGGACTTTGGAAGGGAAGGTTTTAATGCAGAATCTTATTTGATTATTACTAAAAAGCTGAAACTAGTCTATGAAGCCTGCTAATTTATATACTCATATCTACAGTTTATATCTATAGATACTGGAGTGCAAATGTTTATATGGAGAAAAATCACTCATTTTTTTTCATTCACTTTTTTAGCCAACACTGTATGGCAGGAAGGCACCAAAAATGTTTCTTGCCTGTTGTCCTCTTTAATCTAAAACTGTGACATGGTAAAGGAATACTAATGGCAAATGCTCAACATGAATCCACAAAGTGAGAGACAAATTTGCTTGAAAACAGCTGCTGTGGCTTTTAGTAAGCCTGAATGTGGTAACTGCTTAGCAGCAAAAGGAATATTGACAGGAAATGAGTTACTTTTTGCCAATTGGAATCGATTTGCCAAGGGTAAATCCCTAAAATGAGAGCAATCCAACACCAGATGCAGTTCGTACTTGTTCAATGCTGGGAGAACTTACAAGAAAAACGAATGAATGAATGAATGAATGAATGAATGAATGAATGAATGAATGAATGAATGAATGAATGCTGTCAAAGAGTGCTGCAGTCACTTTTTCTTCCTCTTCACTGCCGATATATGTTGCCCAAAGTTGAATAGATATAATATAAAGGAAAATTCTCAAATATGCCAATCAAGGGGCAGAATATAAACATGTAAAATGGTTGTAGTTCTATCACTTGTTTTACACTGCAGTTACAGTGACAGTTTATAAATCAGCACTTTAGATCCTGGCTTATGTGTTAATGTAGCTGGTACAGTCTAGTTGGTTCCAGAGCACCAAAAAATTACTTTTCTTATATGGGGAGATTATCTTTTTCCCTAGTGATAGCCAAGGAATTAATATTGCAATTACAAACTACTGTATATAGTATAAGAAACCTGTTTTCTTCTACCATCTATAAATTTGACATATACAAGATGGATTTCTGTGCTTATAATAATGTAATTATGTAAAACTATTCCATACAAAATGAGGGAAGGGTTAGCACATATACCATGGGAGAATATTGGAATAAGCCCTCCATCTTACTTAGACTAGATAGGCAGATAGTGGGATTGGTGGCCACTGGACACCTAAGTTAATTGATTCTACAATTTTCAGGCTTATGCAACTGAATATATAAGAATCCCTGAATTTCCTCAATCTTTAAGTATTTCAAGGCTCATCAATGGTGGAGACTTATTGATCCAGGTAAACAAGGAAAGCCAAGTTAGTCCTGTACTAAGAGTTGGTTCATTCCAATTTCCACATTACTCTATTGGGCATTGCATGTCAAAACAACTAGACTCAAAGACAGTTTTTTTTCCATGCCATCACTCTGCTGAACACTTAATTTCCACAGCACTGTCTTAGATACTTAAGAAATTTACCCATGTAGTATGCTGTATTGCTGTTATCATCTTTCTTATCTTCTCATTTCTCATCTTCTCACTTTTCCTACTATCTTCTCCTATTGGTATCTTATGATTTATCACTTGTTGTTTGTATCTTATGATGAATGATTGTAACTATGATTTATGATCTATGACCTATCACTTTGTTATTGCATGTATGTAAACAGAGAGGATATGCACTAGAGGCAAATTCCTTGTGTATCCAATCACACTTGGCCAATAAAGAATTCTATTCTGTTCTATTCTGTCCTGTCCTGTCCTGTCCTGTCCTGCTCTGCTCTGCTCTGCTCTGCTCTGCTTTGCTTTGCTCTACTCTACTCTTAGAATTGTGTGATTGGATACATATAGTAGCTACATACTGTACATGTCTGTGTACAATCCCTCTGATACTTTTAAATATCTATATAATATTGTTGAATGTGTACTGAAGTGGAAAAAATTCTCTATGACCATATTTATGAGTGGAGACCACACAATCTGCTTGAGCCAGGGTGGTAGGGTAGAATATAAACAGCTTTACATACACATATAATGAATGGTGACCAGTAATGATGTCAAATGTCAATCATAACATGGATTAGATTTTCTTTTTGTATTGAGATAGGCAGAAAAATAAAATGGAGGTCAATACTGCTCTGTTTGTGTGGTTAGTTACTTTTTCATTTCTACCTGAAAATAAAAGTGCTCATTTAAGATAACCAGTGAGTCAATATCCTCAAATGCTTAAGCAAGCTCTTAAGGAGGCTTACTTATACTCAGGGATCTTGAGAGTTTGGAGTTCTTGTGTCTGCTATTTGTTTTACTCCTTCAACACATAAATTGTTATTACCTTTTTCTACACACACAGTTAATCTATTTATTTTTGAGAATAATCTATTATTTATGTAGTGTTTCAAAAGATAACCTAATGCCAATGTGTACATATGTTTGACAATACAAAATCAAGTAGTTTTTCTGTATCACTTCATACAATGATAGAAATAGTAAAAAGAACAATCAGTACCATGGTTAGCATAGATGAAACAAAAACACAAAAATCCATCCAAAACAATTATTTCTCAACTTAAAATCAGCTGGGAACTCCAGTATTTCAAAGCAAAACAAACCCAACCCAACAACCATATATTTTTCAAGGACTGCTCTGATATGCTGCTGAGTTTATATACATACATAATTACTATAAAGAATGCCGCAAGAAAATTACCAGCCTTTATGAGAGAAGGGTAAAATAACCAGGCTTCACAGTAACCCAGTAGCCCACAGTACAGTAAAAAAAAAAAACCCCTTTTAATTCCTGTAAATCTTTCATGGGGAAAAGGGAAGGAGGGGTTCTTGGTGCTCTCTGAGCTTGTTTTTTTCTTGCATTTAATTACACAAACTAGATAATGTCTTCAGTGCTAGTGTTAAAAGGAAGGAATCAACCCCAGGCAAAACGTGCGCCCAGAACTCTGGAATAGGAAGCAGAAATATTCTGACTAGAAGAATGCAAGAAAAAACAGTAGGGAAAATATAGGCTGGCACAGAGTGAGGGTGAGGGGAGATGGGGATATAAGCATCAGTAGTTTGAACTAGGCTTTGGTATGAATAGGGAGCCAGTGCCATGGCACACAATGCCATGCATTTCCTCCTTTTACTAAAAATGAAAATTTTAGGAAGAAACTCCTGCCTGTAGGATCTGAGCAATCTTGAGAAATTCACAACAGTGGAAATCTTAAAAGATGATGGAAAACTTGATGAGAGATTTTTAGCAGAAGATACCATGGATGGTCTATCAAAGAAGTCCCTCTCATTGGCAAGGATGCAAACTCAATAGTCTTTGAGGTCTCTTCTAACTCTCTTCTTCTGGTATCCATGCCAGCTAATGTGCAAAGTGCAGATAACTACACAGAAACACCAAGGATTACTGAAGACAGCCTATGGTGAAGAGTTCATTTCATGCCCAGCAGGACAATTAAGTAGAAATGGCATGATTGATTCACAACCACATGCCTCAATATATGTACATATTTCTTTATATGTTGAAAGATGTGTAAAAGAAACTATCGCTCTTATACTGCAGGAGCAAATATCATGCTTATTTAAGGTGTTTTAAAATAATTAATCTCTCCTGTCTGTTCAATCAAGAAATTTTCAAACAGTGAATAATACTGTATTGAGTGTAGTTACTGGATCCCTGAGCAAATAATCCAATTTTGCCTCTGATCAGGGTGGTGGTGGTGGAGGAGGATTTCAGACACAATACATCAACATTCACTGAAATATTAATTCTGATAGTGCACCTGTTCAAAAATGTGCTTTGGGAACTAAAGATTCACATTTCTATCTGTAATAAGGAAGTCCTGCTGAGTTCAGTAAGACTTAGCTACAAACACATATCCTAGATGTCCCCAACCTTGAACCACTGACATTTATAGGATTTCAATACCCAGCTAACACAGCCAACATTTTCCATCCCCGTGGTTTGAGAGATCACAACATCTACCATCCCGTGCTAATATGGGATGATAACATGAGCAATCCTCTAGTCTTCACTTTCATCCCACCCAAAGCAGAGGTTGATATATATTCTCTCTCTCTCTCTCCCTTTCCTTCTCAATCTCTCTCTCTCTCCTCTCTTTCTTTTGCTCATTCTCTCTTCTCTCCCCATCACCATTTTAGGTGTTGAGGGCCTTGCTCCTTCAGGAAGGACATGCTGATGAAGGATAAACCCAAAGAAAGACAGTCATATCTGGATCTAAACGTGGGTGAAGACATCCTATTTTTCAATCTTTCTCTCAATACTCTTTAAATCAATTTCTGACTCCCACTTTCTTCTCCCCCACTGTTTTTGCACAACAAGCTATTGGGGAGTGTACAGACTGAGTGAAGGTTGATAAAATTAGGCCAAAGGCTGCATGAAGCTCTAAGGCAACAGGATGCCAACACTAATAAAAAAAGAATAAGGCCTTTAACCATGGGGATGGAGGAATTTTTCATACTCATAACATAGGCATACAGAAATACAATTTATTTAAAAAAAATACAATTAAATTAAAAAAAAGAAATACAATTTATTTTCCATCACTTCTATTCCCAAGTTAGAGAATGATGTGCAGCTTAATGATCATCCAGCTATGAACACGGAACAGAAGGAAGCTATCTCCTAGAGTATGTGATCTTGCTTTGACATAATCTGTTTTTGTAGCAATGTGTCATACTGGACTAGCCTAGTTAATACTAGATTAATTATTCACCCTTAGAGGAATACAGAATTTCCCTTCTAGCCAATGTAACTCTGCCCAGGAACTTCAAAGGATTTGAGCTCCAAGGAAAAACTCAGATGAAATCAAATAAATCAAAGCTGCAAACACATGCAATTCATCAGCTCCTAGTGGAAAAAGTGGACTTCATACAATTCTCACCAGTCTCTAACATCAGTTATGCACTAGATATATAAGTGACTATGAAGCTTATAAGGATGGAAGAGGGTAAAGAAGGGAGGAAGATAGGTTTGAAAGGTTTGAGATGGAAGTAATTAGATAGCCAAAGCATGCAATTAAACTGGAGGTAGAATTAGGCAATTGAAAGGGGCTATTTTAAGAAGGTTTTATTCATTTCCTGACTCCAAATAACAGGAATGTACTACCAAATTATGCTAATTGTTGCAGGGTCCAATCTGGGTCGGTCACCAGGACCAGAGATTTAGTCTTAGGAGCTTTCAGACTCATGCTGGAGCCCATCCTCAGGGAATTTCTCTCTCACCATTTGGGTGAGAGAGATGTTCCCTGAGTGGGGGGGGGGTTCCAGCTTGGAAGACTAAATCTCTGGTCCCAGTGTCTGACCCAGATTGGATCCTACAACATTATCCTGGGTCATATATATTTGTCTTCTTTGGTAGTTGTGCTTAGGATTGGAGTTTGCAAAGAGGAATCAAAGCTCACACATGGCTGGAGATTGTTCAACCCTCATTTAATAGAAGAATTTCCCAGATGCATGACTTACCTTGGATACAAAGGCCTTCCGTGCAGTTCTCCGATTCTTGGTTTGGACCTTCACAGAATTTCCCACCATTCCGTGGAGGTGGAGAAGTGCATTCCCGGATCCTCAAGTGTTCACACTCAGGGCTGCAGATGGACCATTCACTCCACACCTCCCAGGCACCATCCACTAATGAGGAGAAAATGAATAAATGGTAAATTTCAGTACAAGATCTTTTATGGAGATTCTTAGACATCTAGGTTATGTTTGTCCCAAAGGTGATTTTTCAAAAGGCAACTGGACTTTTTTTTGTTTTTCCTTGAAAACGTTTTCATTTCTCATCCAAGAAGCTTCTTCAGTTCTGATTGAAGTCCTTTCATTCTCTAACATTCAGTCAGAACTGAAGAAGTTTTTGGATGAGAAGTGAAACATCTTCAAGGAAAAACAAAAAAAGTCCAATTGCCCCTTGAAAAAGCATCTTTGGGAGAAGACATTTGATCCAGAGATAGTTTGAACCATTCAGGAAAAAGAAATGAAATAGTGGCATTGTTTGGTCCCTCCACTTCTTAAAACAATGCACATATTTTCTTATATAGCGGAATTTCCTTTCCTGCTCCTCCTAATTGGCAACATTCATATCTCTAACTTCAGCTTCTGTCTTATGTTCCCATTTTCCCCTCAGCCTTAAAACAGGTATTGATTCCCAATGTTGCATTATAACTAAAGCCAAACATCTGTGGTCGAATGGGAAACTTCATTCTTTCCCCATTAACCTTCACTTCCTCCTTCTACTGATCCTCCCCATGTCTGTTATGTGCAGATTTAGAAAATATAAGCTCAATGGAGCAGGAAAGCACACTGTTAATAGTGTGCAAAGAAGGCACAGACATCGGATTTCATTTAAGAGCATTAGGAACAGGAAAGCTGGAAACCATTTGAGTTTGATGATGATGATGATGATGATGTTAGCTTTGACAGTGGTGGTGGTGATAGGGACTTTGCTAAAGAAGATGAGGGAAGGGGAAGATATTAGATTCTAAGTGTTGTTGCTCCACATCCATGTTCAAGTTGGGATGAATCATTTTTTTATAGGCCAGTGCTGAAATAGTGATGCAATGGCATGACTTGAATGGGTGGGCAGCTTTTCATTCTTTATGGAATTGAAAGAGAATTTCAGTTTGATGTGTCAAATCTTGAAATTAATATAATAGTTTTCTGTTCTCTCCAAAATCAAGACTGCAACAGGTAGATTTAATGCCTACACATGGCCTGAAGTCTGCTCATTCCTAATTTAAATCACTACTGGACACCCTAAGAGACAAGAATGAATTGGAAACTATATCTCTATTTTATTATAAGAAAGGATAGCTATAGAAGATAATTCACAGTTATTGAATTAATGCAAGTGGTAGGTCTAGATTTTTACCCAGTTTGACCTCAAATCTTTCATGTTCTCTTGCAGTGATGCTGTCTTAGAACAGGAGAGCTGGATTTGAATCTCCGAGGTCCCACATTTTATGGGTATATGGGCTTTCATTTTTGGCATTCCTCCTTACCCATTCAGATAAGTCCTTCATGTTAGACTGCTAAATACCAAATAAGCCCTAACACTTTTACATGATAATCTGAACTGAGCTGTAAATTCCCACCTTTATATCCTCTTCAAACTAACCGAACTATGATTCCACTCAACTCTAGATGATGAGTATGCTCTCTGAACTTGAAAAGAAAAAGATGTCCAGTCATCTCTGACTCCAGGGGGCGGTGCTCATCTTAATTTCCTAATTGATGGAGCCAGTTTTGTCTGAAGACACTTCTGTATCATGTGGCCAATATCACTATATGCCGAGGCACACAGAGCACTGTTATCTTCCCACCAAAGTAACACTTATTTATCTACTTGCATTTGCATGCTTTCAAACTGCTACATTGGCAGGAGCTGGGGCAATAATAGTAGCTCACCCTGTCACTGAATCTCAAACTGCCAATCTTCTGGATGACAAGCTTAATGTTGTTCTAAACAGATAACGGGAACTTGGAACTTGTGAAATTTTGGAATCTATAGAAGAGAATATTTGTAGCTCAGGGTTGAACTGTGGAATCAGTTCTAGCACTGATGATGTTACCTAGTCTAGTAATGAAATATCTGCAAGAAAATGACCAAGCTCAGAGAGCATGAAAGGCTCCAAGTGTTAGAATTTATCCTTAGTTTATAGAAGAAAAGGAGATAAACTATTCATGGAACACATGAACCAAATTTGTATTTAAAATTTAACCTTGAAATAAATTTTTCTTTTTTTAACTTTTTGGGGACTAGTCAAAGCTAGAACGTATAGCTTGCAGAGAAATATGTCTCCTCTGTCTGTGCAACTATAGATTCATTGAAAGCTAGATCTGCCAAAAAGAATGAATATCCAATCTTTCTTAAAATAAATAGCTCAAAATGAAAATGTCTGAATGTGTATCTAAAGCTCAAAATTGCCCTAGAAGATTACAAGTGCCAAATTTTTATCATTTTACCAAAGGGAAAATGAAATAGCTTCTCTTTAGTTGTCACTCTTCCTGCTATTTCTGACTTTCTCAGATTCATTTGGGTTGCTTCATTTTGGTAAGAGAGGGAGAGAAAGATTGCCTGAAGCAAAATGAAAATAAAAAAAATGATCTCAGGGAAAAATGCTGATTCATGTATAGCCTCAGCTAGAAACTTTGCAAAAACTTGCCTCAAACTCAGCAACTTTTACATACTTTCACACTTACGAGAGACATGCAAAGTACCATTTTGAACCAAAAGTACAGACAGCACTAATATAGCAATTTCAGTTGCATGATCATTCTGCAATATGTCATTTCATGCCAATCTTAACAAATTGCCATCCTTGCATTTGGTATAGCTTTGAGAGGTGAATAGAATAACAATAATGACAACATACGGGTAGTCTTCAACTTATGACCACAATTAAGCCCAAAATTTCTGTTGCTAAGTGAGACAGTTGTTAAGCGATTTTGCCCATTTTACAATCTTTCTTGCCAATTGTTAAGTGAATCACTGCAATTGTTAAGTTAGTAATATGGTTGTTAAGTGAATCTGGCTTCCCCATTGACTTCACTTGTCAGTAGGTTGCAAAAGGGATCACATGACCCTGGGACACTGCAACCATCATAAATATGAACCAATTGCCAAGCATCCGAATTTTGATCACGTGACATGGGGATGCTGCAATGGTTGTAAGTGTGGAAAACAGTTTCAGTTACTGTTGTAACTTTGAAGGGTCAGTAAATGAACTGTTGTAGGTCAAGGACTACCTGTATCATCCAACTGATTTGTATTCCTGTTGGAGAGAAAATATAGAAAGGAAGAATGTCTGTGCTTGCATATTTTGTCCTTTTCATTGTCATAGAAATAATATCACAATTTTGTTTTCTATTACATAATTTTCAATAGTCCCTCAGACTTGAAACAAGACATTGGGGTTTGGCTGCTAAGAACGTCTTTCCCGGTTTCTGGTTTGACTTCTGGTGCCTCTGGACACAGGGACCATGATCTCCGTGGCCCCTGATCCAGGCTTTCCTGCCGGAGGGCTTCCAGAGGAGCCATAGCCACCCTGTAGGGGTGGTGAAGCAAAGGGGAGCCACCTGGCGGGTTGAGGGGAGCCGCATCTCCCCCCAACTAGGAAAGTCCCCTAAGCTGAAAGCAGTGTAAAGCGGTGGTTAACATGGCCGCCTCACAGTCAGAGTCAGCCAGGATACAAGATCATGCTGGAGGAAGAGAGAAGTGAACAGAAGTTGTCACCGGGTAAGATGATATTTTTTTCAATTTAAACAGCAACCCCATAACAATAAAATCGGAAAAGTGGCATAATATTTTTTTTAAAAGAGAGAAATATACTTAAAACAATTGAGAGCACTATTTACAGACAGAAGGAGGAACAGTCCCCAGGCTCCAGAGAAAGTGTTGAGAGTGGAAAATTTATGATCTTGAATATTGTGAGCTGAACTGAAGGGTGACTGTTTGCATTCTTACAGCCACTATGATTGAAACAGAAGACATAGTGGTGGAAATGACAGAAGCGAGAGGACTGTGTAATATGATCTCTTTGGGTTGTCAAAGAATAATTGACAGAATAGAAACAGTACTTGAAATGGGAAACAATGCTTTAGATACTATGAATGAAAACCAAAACACTTATGAGATGATGGAATCAACGGATCAGCAGATGAAACAACAGAACAAGGAGGAGGAGGCTCAGATAAAAATTAAGCAAGGAGAACATGGAGAACAGATAGAGTCAATGGGTTGGTCATACCAGCAATTTAAAAGGCAAGATTTGGAGCAAAAGATAAGACTGATAAAACAGCTAATGAAAGAAGAAAGACTTGGAAAAGCAAAACAGATAAATCGACAACTGGAGAGACAGGCTGAGAAATGGTCAGATGGCGGAGAGAATTGGCAACAGGAGATAACGAGAGGAACTCTGAGATCAAACAATGAAACCACAGGCGAAGGCAGTGATGAAGAAAAGGAGCTTGGGAGAGAAACAGGAAGACAGATAAGGAGTGTAAGGA
>JANHJO010007433.1:8906-20331 GCA_032468235.1 Pseudoxyrhopus heterurus | reverse complement strand
TTCCCCACCATCCAGTCAAAGCTGAAGAAGCTTCTTGGATGAGAAGCGAAATGTCTTCAAAGAAAAACAAGAAAGTCCAGTTGCCCCTTGAAAAAGCACCTTTGGGTATTCCTAGAGTTGTCAATCTTTAGCTGTAATTCTGTATTTCTTCCTTAACAGGTGTAGGAAAACCTGGAAGAAGCAGAAAACAAATACAGCAGGCTTATAGTTTGAAAGCAACAATATCAAGGCCACCTGCAAAATTCCATGAGTGAAGCAGGCTAATAGCTGTACAAAAGTCTTATCAGAAAACTTCCCCATTGGAAAGCATTGTAAAGGGTTAACTGGTTTATCTAGAAATATACCACACTGGGAGAAAGAGCTATAAAGGAATGCTATTTGCATCTTTACCTTGACAGCGATTAAATGCAGTTGTTGAACCTGCCCACATGCAGACTGAGTGGGAAGGAAGTATGGATGTAAATATAAGCCATACTGCCAACATCCCCTTCTTTGAGCTTGCTGTGTTGAGGAAGAAAGTTTGAAGTCTACTTGTAAACAGAAGCTTCTGTCCAAGTGACCATATGTATAACACAAAATTCCTAATCTTGGAGAGACTTCCATACATTTAAGTAGTGAGGAGAGATTGGGGGTGGCTTGCCAACATCCTTTCCCCCTTTTAATCCTAACATAAGCATAATAAATGCACATGTAGGATTATTACCTCTCTCATGTTTCAAATAATGCATATGACTCAGGGAATTTCTCTGTACAGGGCTATATGAATATTTGATTCAGAAATTTGTGACTTAAGTGATTTAATGCTGAATTTTCAATATTCAAACTGAATCACCAATTCAAAGAGTTGAAAGGGTTCAGATATTTCTGAAGTGCCTTGTACTTGATTTGGAGATTGGACAGGCTTTTTAAAGTGAATCTAAATTCCAATTCAAAGTGGCGTGGTCTAATTTTTCAAAGCAGTTCAGCAATTTATATGGGATCATACATCACCAAGGCTGATGTTGGCACTCAGGCTTTCATAGATGACAATAGAAATCATCCAGTCTTCTGATTTCCATTGATGTCAAAATTAAGGACCAATTTACAGATAAACCTTTTCAATGTTTTCTTCAGTGTAACTTTGATATATTTGGATATGAATATCTGATTTTTAAACAGCCATTGTCTTATAATTAGGTGGAATTGACAAGAAAATGGTTCTTTTCTCTTTCATTTTTCTTTTGTACTCTATTATGTTATATGATTTTGTAATTGGCTATTCACACTTTGTTAATTTATATTCCATTAATTTGTTGTAAGCTATTTGCAGTCTGTTACTGGATGATTCATAATTTTATCATTCATTAATTGGTGCAAAGCTACCACACACATGACTAGATAGAGGAGCACCAAGGGACTAATTAATTTGGGAGCTCTGTGGTGACTGAGTGCATTCTCCCATATCTCTTATGTTCATAACACAGAGGGATCCTGAAGTTAATTCAAAGCAGCTGGAGTTTTTGATTGATGTAGAGCCATTGGAGACCTCTAGCCTGCAACTTTAAGATGGAGATCATATACTGTGAACAGAAGCTTCAAAATTAGCAGCATCATTTTCACTTGCATTATCCGAAGATGACAAAGGAATGGAAGAGTCTTCCACTAAATAAATAAATAAATTTGAAACTTACTCAGAAAAGGAGGAGGAGAAGAAGAAAATATCACTTTGGGGAATCTAGATCCATACACTGCTTTGTCTTCTGGCCTTGAAATTAAGATGGGAGAGGATAAGTAAATTAAAAAAAAAATGGAGGTATGGCATGCTGCAATGCCTAACGCAGAAATCTGGAATATGGCTTTCAGATTTGGCTCCATAGCTCTGAAAGTTCTTTTTCTTTCCATCAAAAATCTTACCTTACCTTTGGAGAGACCAATCCCCTCCCTGTTTAAACAGAAAGAGACAGGGCCAAGCTCCTTGTTTTTCACTTCTCAGTAAGTTGTTGTGTGAAGCCATACCATACAAAAAGGAACCCCCCCCCCATTCTGATTATCTGCCCATTTGGATTCCACCAGCTAATGTATTCCCTTCCTCAGGCAGAGCACCTTGTAACTTTTTCTAAATTTAGCTGCTGTTGGAAGAGTTCCCAGATTTAAAGCAGAACAAACATAAGGGCATAAATAAGGCCAATGGGGGAAGTTGTTCCCTGATGTCTTGCATCTGCTCACTACTATATTCCATTCCAGAGAAAAAAATGATGGAGAAATTGTCATTACTACAGTAGGAACCAGAGTAATTCTGCTGCTTTTCCCTTCTTTCCCTTCCCTCCTCTTCTCTTTCACATAGCTCCAGCTTTTAGTTAAAAAAAAGTGGGGAGACCCAGGCAGAACACAAATGCCATCTCTCTATTGAAATAAGTATGAATTGTACACTCGAGCATTTAAAGTGCAATTCAATAGAATCAACGGAAAGGTCACATGCAATTTAACTATGGAATAAGACGTGTCAAAAGAAAAGAGTAAATGAATTACAATTTTTAAAAAGCTGTGTGACGCATACTTGAAACTTCAGTAGAAACTGTCTAGTATAAAGTATCTGCTGAGTGCCTGAGAGGAATATCTCTACCCATAGGCAGAATTCCTTCCCTTTCCCAAAAAGAATCACAATAAACCCAAAAAAATTTGGAATTAGAAATCAGTGTTTTGTTCTGTTATCAATGGATATGATAATAGCATTTTCCTGAATGGGACATGAGAAAAGTGGCAGGAAGTCTGACATCATTATCATTTGGGTTATTTCTGGCTGTTGAAATAAATTTACAATCTAATGCTTGCAAAATTTGATATTATACATTGGTCACCCAGATGGTTCCTGTAATTAGCAGGACATTGTAAATACAATCAAAGGAACATACTTAATGAAAAGAGAAAACCTCAACTGTGTATTTCAGGACTATTTGTAGAAGGATTATCAGTAGACATTCCCATAAAAGTTGATATCATTTACTAATAGTTTAGCAACCTTGGGAGTTTTAAACGTATCCATTTTTGGCACATACATTGAACTAAAATTCTTATTCTGGAATTTGTCCAGGAAAAGATTTAAAGTCCCCTGTTTGATTTTCTGCCAAGCACCATGGTGAGGCCTATAAAGGAATCCTAGCCTGGGTTAGTGCAATGTCTAAAATGGTAAGGAAAATAAGGCTTGTGGGGTTAATGAAATGAAATCTGTGTTATGCTTTGGCACAGACTACAAGCTTCTGCTGTGGTCATGCAAGACTCTGAGAGCTGGCAACAGTTGCAAATTTGGTTTACTATTCAGGAGGAAGGAGAAAACCTGTGTTTCATCATATACTGTATATGGAGGGAGGGATGAGAGAGAGGCAAAGAAATTTCAGCTAAGAGGACCCCCAGAAGTACTGAAAATAAGAGTAAACAAACAAATTTCACCATAGAGATAAGAATAGTTTTTGAAATACAGGTATCCTTGTTTAGTGACACAATTGGGATCGGCATTAAGCAAAGTGGTCACAAGGGAAACTGCAACTGTGCTGATGATCTTTTTCCAGCTTTCCTTTGCTTTACGACCAAAAATTGTAAATGTGAGTTATTTTTATATCACCATCCTAACTGTGAGTAGTCTCTAAACAAGGCAGCCAGCCACTAAACAAGGATTACCTGTAATTCTGTTTACAAAGAAAAGTGGTTTTTACTTGTTTTATTTATTTAGTGTATGATGAGAAAATGACAGAAGAGAAGTAAACATATATACATAGTCCATGTAATTATAAACAGAGCATCTATGGGGGTGTGGCAGTGGCCTCATAACTGGATGTCGATTTCAGAGGTGATCGCCTCTGACGTTGCTTCATGTAGATCTTCTAGAAAACTAGAGTATGCACTCATTGGCAGCCTTGCACAATATGTTTAGTAGTTTGCATTTCAGCAACATAATTGCCGCAAGGGGAATCTTGCCATTTCCACTGATATAGGGTAGATGTACTTCTTCCAGTATCACACCAAATTCTGTTCAGTTTTAACCAGACAAAACAAGGCAGGTCCAAACCAGGTGGTTTGATAGAGGAAGCACTAATGGTCTGGCCACAAGCAGGTATCTTGGACCATTCCTCTCTCCAGGCATTCTTGGAGTTAAACCGGATAGATATTTAAGGGAATAGCTGATTTCCAAACTGGCCTATGGGATTTCAGTCGTGTGATGGGCTGTGCGTTGTCCTGGTGAATAGGGAGGGCCGTGTGGTTTGTACTGAAGAATCTAATTAATTCTATTTAGGTCAAGTCCATATAGTAATACAGCAACTGCCATTTATATTGGGTATTTCAAGAATGTATTTACTTAATTCATACTCAAAAAATTTGCCAACCTCACAGTGAAACCTGACAATGGTGGTATTTTCAGACTTGGAAACAATATGATTATGTCTCCATATGTCTGGTTCTTTTTAGTGGAAGGAGAATTTCAGCCTAGCAGGTGGCAATTATAGACAGGAATGCAAAAATGAAGAAAATGAAAATATGCAAATGACTTTAATTGTGCTTGAGAAAATAGTCAGATTTCTTTCTATAGAGGGTGCCACAGGGAAAAAAAGTATGCAGGATTTAAAGAAGAATAAATTCTATGGAGAGCCAACTTGGTGTAGTGGTTAAGGCATCAGGTTAGAAACTGGGAGACCATGAGTTCTAGTCCCACCATAGGCACAAAGCCATTGGGGGTATGTGTGTCTTGGATCAGTCATTCTTTTCCAGTTCTGGGAAGGAGGCAATGGCAAATCACTTCTGAAAAATATTGTCAAGAAAACTGAAGGGACTTATCCAGGCAGTCTCCGAGAATCAGAGACAATTGAATGGAAGAAAAAAATAAATTATCTACAATCTTTCCTGCCTACTAAGAAACTATTAATTGCTTGTTATTCTTTCAGAACAGATTTAGTTCTTGGGTTGGTCTATGGATTTGTGGAATTACAACCATGTTTGTGCCTGTTTTATGGGAGCCTGATGCAATATGATGTACTTCCATTACGTGGATAGCTACATATAAGTAACTAGCCGGTAACTCGGCTTTATGCCTTGAGCAGGGAATGCTGCAGCCTACAATTCCCAATGTTCTTTGCCTGATTTGCATGCCTTGCCTCTATTGGCTGGAGAGCCTTCAATTTGCATGCCTTGGCTGTATTGGCCGTTACTGCCTCGGCAGCTGCAGAGGCCTGTGCACATGCACAGTACAGTGTGGAGTTCAGCAGTCTTTTTGGGGGGCAAAGAAGGCCCAACAGCAGTCATGATCCCCCCAGTGTTCGTCTCTGGAGTGCAAGGTATGTGCCTGGCAAATTTGGGCCAGATCGGTGCAGGCATGGAAGAGCCTATTCGGCACATACCCACAAACCCTCACACCCACACTTCTGTTTTATGGATACAGATAGATAGATTCCTTAGCTTTGAAGTTTTCCTTGGATCATAGACCTTGCAGGGCTGGGAACTGTAGTTCTCTAGACATTATTGGTCTGCAGCCAGTAGCATCTGTAGAAGCCTGTTGCTTTCATCAGAATGAGAAAAGCAAGTCATTGCATAATTCAGCAAGGTCCAGCCCTTTTGGATGTTTGTGCAACTTCATAATGAATGTACAAATCAATTGTGTAGCCTCATGCTGCTGCAATGCTTCTTTTACCATTCTTCCCCCCCTCTTACCTCTCCCTTGGTTCTTAGATCATTGACCATTATAATGAGACTGATGAGAATTAATCTAATACTGCATGAAGCATTGTTGCCTGCAACTTATGGTCTAATCTTTGAATGCCCACATTCAGCAGACGCATCCTCTTAGATCCTACAATTACGATTTTGATTAGAAAAGCATGAAGGTGACTTCTATTTGCATTTATTAAATGCAGGAAGATTCTACACAATTAATAAAGAATGTTGCTAAAGCAAATCAGGCCTGGTGGTGTTGAGTGAAGGCTAACATATCGATCTTGTTTCCCCTTTCCTGTTTTATTCTCTTGTATGCAGACTGAACAGTGATATTGAGCAGCAAATTAAATGTAAGGTATCTATTCCCCATTCTGTGCAAACCATACGCAAAATGGTTGGTGCGTGTAGTGATGGAAATGCACTTTTAAGGTGGAATTATACCAACACAAATTGTATGTGTTTTTATGAAACAGGTTTGCCGTGTGCATCATTGGGAGTGTACACATTCACGTAGGAGATGGGAATTGCTTGTGTTTCTCTGTGTCAAGTTTGAAGCTGTAAAGTGCTGCTGTTGTTGCGGGTTTTTTTCTCTTTATTGCCTTGGAAACAGTCATGAAACTGATACATTCCTTAAAGAGCTGTCATCTCTGGTGATTGAGAAGACGCTGTCCCAACGTGTTTCAGGAGCTCATCAGTTTATGTAAAAAAGAAGGTTTACCGGCTGCTCGGGATGTGCTGTTTGTTTTGCTTGCTTTACTGGACTATATTAGTCCTAGAATTTGTTGATGCAATTCCATCCATCTGTTTCCACATAAGGAGGAAAACAACAAATTTGGCCCAGCTCCCAGACATTAAATAAAAAGATTGAGACACTAGTTAAATGTGAGCTATCTGCCACTGTGGCAGGTAGACTTACAACACTAGACGTAAATCCACTTTTGGAAGCAGATTTCCAGCCCAGTTGATTTCTCTATAGATTTTCAAATTCATAGGAAAAAAAATACCGGGCCATTTAGAAGGCAGAAAAGGGCATTAGACTTTTCAAAATTACAACATGATCAAGATTCTTTCATCTTATTTTTTTAAGCTATAAAAATGTTCTCAGCCAACTCAAGGCTTTTTGCGAAGAAGTTTCTGGATTTTTTTGGGTATTCTTTGAACAGTTATGCAACTCATGTAAGAGGGGAGAGCCTTGGCTCTCCCATCTATTTAAAAAGTAGGCCCATTGTCTTTTATCTCCTACTTTATTTTCTCTTTAGGGAAGAAGTAATGCTAGCATGTAATTCATTTCTATTAGGGGTCAGCAGTGCTAATTTTGGACAGGTCTGCTTCCAGTTTCTGTCCAAAATGAGGAAAACAAAGGCTGTAATTTTCTTTGGCTCCAAGGCCATGTTTTTCTTATTGTGTAAAAAGCATCCAGAATTAGGGTGCTAATTTTATGATCTTATTCTGGGCTATTGCTCTTACATTTAGACTGCTCTGGAATTTTAGTTGATGCCCAATTACTAGGCGAATAACAACAAGGAAAATGATTTTCAGAAAGTGAGCGATGCTAAAATATTATGAGGGTGAGATTTTTCATAGAAAACATGCTGAGTTTGTTCTGAACTGTGCAGAAGGCTAATAACAGAAAAATGCGGGGTTATGCACTTTTTGAAAAAGATTTGGAACAAATGGTTTTTACTTTGTTCTCCTTTAAGGAATCCACTTGTTTAAAATGAATACAACTCTTAAAGCAGGGATATCTGCTGATTGGAAAAAGAGGGGCTGTCAAAGCATTCACAGCCTTAAAATATGTTACAGATTTTGGATACTCCTGCAATGTTGTGTTTATATACAACAATATGTTTCCTTTGGGAACTGAAAACATTTTGCAATTCTCACTAATCGGTTAACTTAGAATTTTCATTCTACTAAATTTCCTTCCTTCCTTTCTGGATATTGTGGTTTATTGAGAGAAGTAAAATGCCAAAGCCACTTGCTAGAGTTAAATATGCACATCTCATTATTTATGAATGGAGTTAATCTAGCTTTCTTCTTTCCCTCATAGTTTTTCAACAACAAATAGGAACTTCCTATTCCCAATCTGCAGACTGGAACAGCCACTCAAATTAGGAATATTACTTTAGACTTAAGTGTATTTGGAAATACTATGTGACTACAGTTTGAGAATCCTCTAACCATTGTGACTAAGAGCAAAAAAAAAAAGTTTACATTTTTCATAGAATGAGTGTGAATTTTATTTTTTATTTTTCCTGGCTTAGCTGATAGAAATTTGAATTTCATTATTAATTTAATCAAAAATTAAAAGCATGGTATAAGAAACTAGCAATTAAGATTCATTTGTTCAATCAAATCAAATCAAAACAAAAATATTTTGCTATTGGAAATATATTATGCAACTCCAGTTCCATTTCATAATATGCCCTTGGCAAGAAAGGCTAAATAAATGTAAGGTGTTAAAATAAATAAAATATCCCATAGGATATTTTCCAAAACTGAGAAAAAGGCTTCTACAGTGATAATATCCCCTGCAGACCACACTTTTACCTTAGTATCAAATGAAGGGGTAATATTAAAAGTATATTTATGTTTCAGCTATCCTGGTAATTGTTTCTGTATGTTTAAGGAAGGCTATATGAGTTTAGGTAAACTGATGGGAAAGATAATGAGAATGTTTTGTTTTTATTACATGCCTCTTTTCTTTTCTTTCAAAAATTGCTTATGGTATAAAATCTCAAATTAATTCAGTATATACTTCCTATGAAATATGAAGTTCATTTAACTAATCTTCCTATTTCTCTGTTTAGCATCATACTTTCACTTTAAAAGGGGAAAAAAAGTATCTAAGCTCTTAGGCTGGGTTCCCACCCCCCAAGACCTGTTATTTCGACTGGATTTAGTGAAGGGCTAAATTATATAGAAAGGCACGCTATATCATTAAAATAAATTCCGAAATGACTAGGCACCTCAATCAAAATACAATACCATCACCAACAAACCAATTAAATTCATGAGATGAATTTAGGAAGCCAGTTTAGAATTCCTCTGAGGAACTTTCTCTATAGTCATTTGGAAAACTTTTTGTCATGATTCCATGGGCATATTTTGCTGTTATAAATACTGAGATAGTCCCAGATCAAATTCTGTTTATGCAGAATTATATTGCAACCCAACTGTTCACTTAGGAGAAGCCATTAAAGGTTACTAATCTACCTGAAGGTCATAGATTTGCCCTTAGTCTTTGAATATCGATCCCCAAATTTGAGGGGCACACCTGAGACTTGCCAATCTTACAGCAGTACAGCTAGTGTTCAGTAGAGGTAAGAAGGACATGGCAAGAGAGATACTGTCCTTGCATAAATTGTAAATAGATCATTCCCCTTGCAATTGGTTCACTTTCTCCAGATGAAGTTGAAAAATTGAAAAGATACAGTATGTGAATAAGGGAGGATGATATTTATTAGGTAGAAGCTTTTTGTTGTCTAGAAAGATAAGGAAGAATAAATCTCACTTTATAAGAATTTTACTATTTTTCCTTTTATCACAAAGAAGCGAGCAGCAAGAGAATGCAGGGATCAATAATTCACTGTGATTCATTGTTGGAAAATGAAAGCCTTCAAAATATTTTGCTCTGTCTACTTAATTCAAAAGTTTATGGAGGCCAAGTTCTAACAATTACCCATCCTTTTCCCCCCAGCTTGTTTGTTGAGTTTTATTCCTCCATTTTGGAGGGAGAAGGAGGCAAGGAGAAGGTGTTATGCCGTTTTTCTTTGTTGTCCCAAAGATTGGGGGTAGTGGAATCATCTTCATTTTCTCTAAATAATATTTCTTTATCTCCAGATGAAGAACCCTGGAGCATGACATAAATTATGGAGCTGGCTTTTACATAATACGTACAGGAAGCCTATCTTCTTTCTTGTGCACACAGCTAAATCCTCATAATTTTTTTTTAAATGTTGCACTATGATATCAATTATTAAAATGTAAAGTTCAAAAACCGGCTTCCAAATTAAAAAAGATTTACATAATATATCAGAGCCAAACGTACTAAATCCCCAGAGCTGCCTGCCTTCCAGTCAGGTCTCTTCTTTATCTCTGTGCTGCATTACCTTGCTTGCATATTTCTCTTGTCTTCACATTTAGTTTTTTTCTTGCCAATGCATAGGGATTAACCCAAGGTGTTGAGATGGATAGCTACAGATGCTTAACTTAGATGGCTGCCTGCCTAATAAAAGGAACATTGTGACATCCTGTAGCCAGCTTCTTGTCTCACAAAACTGCCTTAGAAGCTGTTATAAAAGATAGGGGTACCTTGTGTTTTCCTGGTCTGAAGTTTTTCCTTGCCTGAGTTGCCTCTATTTCTGATTGGATGCTGCAGTACACAGATAGGAATGCTCCTGGGAAAGTCAGATGGCTTTCTCCTTTCCCTGGACATTCTGATGTTGGTAGTAAAATGCTATCCTGCACATGTAATTATACCTAAACCTATGTAGAATAAAACCAAGACTGATTAGAGATCAGGTTTATTCACTAAAGATAGATGGTTCCTTAAGTAATCAGGCACCACTACATGAAATACTTAAAGCTTCTGAGTAGTCTGCAAGGTCAGCCCCATGTAGAGACTATTACAGTAATTGAGCCATGAAATGAATAAGGCACAAATGATTGACTGAAGGGCCCCTTGACCTAGGAAAGGGTGCAACTGGCAGACCAGATGAAGCTGTACAAAAACTCATTGAGCAGGAAGTATGAGTCCAGGAAGAACCACCCTCGCCCAAGTTGCTCACTACTCTTGAAAGGGGAAATGCTATCCCATCCAAGGTTAATATTCTATCCCTAGATTTAGGTAGCTGTTAATGTCCATAATCCATAATCACTCATTCTTGGTAGAATTAAGGCACTGGGGTTGAAACCCAGTAACCTCACTTGGGCTGCCTTGATCGAAAAATATAACTCTATACTAAGGTGACCAGACGTCCCGCTTTTGGCGGGACAGTCCCGATTTTTAACAATTTGTCCCGCGTCCCGCGGCGTTTTAAAAAAGTCCCGATTTTTTGTCCTCTCTTGGATACTTCCCCATCTTTTTTGTGTTTTTTTGTTTGGAGCTGCGAGTGGTGGGCTCGGTATGTGGCTATACTTCCCCACGCTATAGTTTTGCTGCTGCGCCTCCCCGCGCGTCAGCTGTGCTGGAGAAAGTGAACAGGGGAAGAGCCGAACAGGAGGAGATCGAGTGATTGGGCGACCCCTGAGCTGAATACCTCTCCACCTTCTATTTGGAGCTGTGAGCTGTGAAAAACTATTCTGTTTGGGCTTTTTTTCCGGCTCCCTGGAGCTAGATACATTGTTACATTCCCTCCCGGCTTTAGTTTTGCTGCTGCGCTTCTCCACCCGTCAGCTGGGCTGGAGAAAGTGAACAGGGGAGGAGCGGAACAGGAGGAGATGGAGTGATTGGGCGACCCCTGAGCTGTGGAACTTCCTCTGAATACCTCTCCACTTGCTATTTGGAGCTGTGAGCTGTGAAAAACTATTCTGTTTGGGCTTTTTTTCCGGCTCCCTGGAACTAGATACATTGTTACATTGGCTTTAGCTGTGCTGCTTCTCCACCCGTCAGCTGGGCTGGAGAAACAGGGGAAGAGTAGAAGACAGAAGAGGAGGAGATTGACAGAGTTAAGTTGGTAATGTTGTTAAGTGAATCTGGCTTCCCCATTGACTTTGCTTGGCAGAAGCTCATAAAAAGTGATCA
>JANHJO010007431.1:1311-12279 GCA_032468235.1 Pseudoxyrhopus heterurus | reverse complement strand
GGGAATAACAAAATAGCATTTCTAAAATAAGTCATACCCTGCCTGCGTTAATTAAATCAATATCGTATCAATGAGACAAGTTAGCCTTGACATATGTTGATAACTTGGTTTAAGTTCAGTGCCCTGGTTCGGGATTCAACTCATGGGCTCTAACTGATATATTTGCACCAAATACATTTAAGGAATTTTAAACCCCAAACTGCTTAATGGTGAGCCTTGCTTCTGGATTCCACTCATGATCTGAAATTGAAATATTTGTACCAAATACATTTCAGGAATGATAAACCCCCAAATTGCAACTGCTTAGTAATGGTTCTTCTTCTCAGTACCTTTTTAGATGAAATGGCCATTGTTGTTATCGGGGCATTATTCTGCAAAACAAAAAGAAAAAATAGTTTAGATTCTAAAACTTTGGTTAATCAAATCATAACAATTCCCAATCCATAAACTGACCTATGGTGGCACAGTGGCTAGAATGCAGCCTTGCAGGCGAACTAGCTCTGCTGACTGCCAGCAGTTCGATCCTGACCAGCTCAAGATTGACTCAGCCTTCCATCTATCCGAAGTCAGTAAAATGAGGACCCAGATTGTTGGGGGCAATATGCAGACTGTGTAAACCACTTAGAGAGGGCTGTAAAGCACTGTGAAGTGAGATATAAGTCTAAGTACTATTGCTAGTGTTAGGAAGTATAGGAAGAATTTTCACCTGATCTTGGATATAACTGACACAAGCTAATATAAAAACAGTTATCTCATTAGACAACAGATAATATCCTAAATACATCTCTGAACTACCAGAATTACATTTTTACACCTCATCCACCACCAATGATTTCTATCTCCAATGTGATCCTATATTTCAAAATGGCAGATTAAAAGAAAATCTGATATTACACTGACCATACAGTTATTGTAGAACGCTGACCTTGGTTTAGTGTACAAGTTGAAGTATTTTCCTTAAACAAAATAATGTATTGTGTTGCTGAGGTTGCCCAGCAGAACAAAACATAATCACAGCAGCAGAGCCACTGTCCCAAAACCTCAGCCAAATCAAGTCATTGCCTTCAGCGTTGATGGAATGTGGAGAAACTCTGAAGAAGCTGACCTTTTATGAAAACAGGGACTTTTGAAGTTAATGAATCATGAAGCATTTGAAAGTGAGCCTTGTTTATTTACACACCCTTGCTGTTCATGTGGAGTAAATAGGACCCCATTTGGTACACATCACTAATCTGAATGAAAGCTCAAACTGAGGCAAGCAGAACCATGTGAGGCAGTTGGAAAGGCAAATGTTCTGTCTCCTGTGGCCTCTGCTTATAAGAATTTGGGCCAGATTCTGAATCATGTCAAGCATCACTGGAGACGGTTTCTTAGTAATGATGCCAAACAAGTGAAAACGTGCTCTCAGTCTCAGTGGGAGGTTCTTCTTTGTTTACAAAGTCTTATACAAGACACAGCATAGACCAGACTGTCAGGAAAAGCTCGACATACTGTGAATGAGTATCTTCTGGAAAGGATCGATAAAAAGGAGCCATTTTTCTATTAAAGTTGCATTCTTTTGAAGGTTATCTGTTTGCTGACAGAAAGTGGGATCAGTGTCACACTGAATGCACCACCCCTTCCCTTCCTTCAATCTCTATGTAGTTGACTCTGACTTACTCTTCGTCCAAACCCTATAAACTCAGTACCTTGACCCTTTCACTTGTACTAGATGTGGGAGTTTCAGTACATCTATGGAGCTTCCATTTGAATATTGTTGCTATTTGTTTCTATGGAAAATATAATCCTTGCAATCAACATCATCATTATTATCATTGTCATTATCACTGTCTTGGCATAAAAAGCCAACCTTCATTGAAATTAATATATGGATACAATTTATATGTTCTTGTATGTCTCGGGACATAAGATCATTATTTTAATATATATATATCTATATCTATAAAAGAGAAATGTGGGTTTGTATGTGCTCGATTCTAAGCCACACCCCTGCACCTATCTCCCCCAATTTTGGCACATACATACTTTGGGGTTGCAAGATCAGCACTGTAGGGGTCATGAAACCCATTTGGGGGTCTATGCCCCCCAATAGGGACACAAAGGAGACATCCCCACCAACACAGCAAAAAACTCACAGAAAAAGCTGAACTACGCATGCGTAGCACAGCCCCCTTTTCCCCAACTGTTTTTTCAAATTGCAGCCACGCCTGCATTGTGAAGAGGATGGAGCGCCTGGCAGACCGCTGCCCAGTGCCCACAACATGGCTCCTGCAGAAGGCAGGCCAGTAGCCATTGCCCTGCCCACACCCAGCCGGCGAAGATCGAAGCGGAGGCCCCAGCAGGGCCGAAGAATGAGGCAGGAGTCATGGAGGCCGGTGCGAGGCTGGTGTGAGCTGCAGCGGCCTCCGCGACTCCCGCCACATTCTTCAACCCCACTGGGGCCTCCGTGTTGATCTTCGCCACTCCCGGGGCCACAAAGCCTTCCACGGCCGCCACCCATGCCTTCCCCCTCTGCCAGCCACCCAGACCTTCCCTCAGCCGCAGGAGATTTCAACCCAGGTGAGGTGTGGGTGGACGGACAAGCAACTCAGAAAGCAACCGGATCTGTGGTGCACAGATCCACATGAGGCCCTGCCTGCCTGCCTCCCTCCCCTGGGCAGCTGGACTGAGCCATGCTCATGCAGCTCCCCGATGTCAGCAGACAGTGAGCAGGACGTGCGGCCCACCGACGGAGGTAGCGGCAACACTTTGGGCATGGTGGGGATGATTGAGAACAACAGCGGAGGAAATGCCAGGATGACTTTGACAGTCCCCATTATACCCAGGCGAAGCCGGGTATTCTGCTAGTACCTTATAATTATCACACATTCAATACTCTAAAGACTAATATTATTTTGGGATATGATATATACATTGCTGTTTATCAAAAACCTTTCACATACAATAGTAAGGTTCTATAGTAAGGTTTCTCAATCATTTCTTCCTCATGGTCCCCCTTTGACTTTGTTTTTCTCCTCTGGTTTTCACTTGTGCCGCTCCCCACTTCAAATATCCTAAGACCCTCAGAGAGCCAGATGGCCCTTGGCTGAGAACTGATCCTGTATGAGAATCCATACATCTCTCTCTATTTAAACTATACATCTATGTTAACTTCATGATTCTAAAAGCCAAGGGTGTATGTATGTATGTACCACACACACATACATGAAGGAGAGAAAATGTTATGTGTAATATATTTCTGTATACTTGTGTATGTCTGCTTTGGGGCATCAACTAATTAATGTAAATGTGACTCTTAAAACAGTGGCATCTTTTTCAGCAGTGTGTGGTAGTTGCTTGAATAAATAGCAGAACTGTGATTCTCAGATTTTAGGAATATCTGTAGTGAAATGAAGATATATATAGTGTAGTGTAGTTTTAATTGTGGCTATTGCTGAATTTATTTTAAGGGGAGCTAGATTGGAAGAAAATGAATGTGGTTTTAAAACTGGAGGAAGAAACATCAATAACCTGCACTATACGGGTGACATTATCCCGATAGCTGGGAATGCAAGTTATCTGCAAGCTGCAGTAATAAAAGTAAAAAGGATGGGACTAAAATGAAATATAAAGACAAACGAATGATAACAGGTCAGCCTGAGAATTGACAATAAAGATATTGAAGTAGATAGCATCTGCTTCTTTACGATCAACTTTCAACCGTAAAGGAAGAAATATGCTGCTGACTAGTACTTGGTAGAACAACGATTAAGGCCTTGGCAAATATTCAAAAGCTTTGATGTCTCTATATCTACAAAGATTTGAAGTGTTCAAGTGCTGGTATTCTCTATGACATTATGGATGTGAAAATTGGACTTTGAAGCATCAGAATAGGAAGAGCATTGATGTTTTTGAACTTTGGTGTTGGAGAAGACTCCCAAGAATGCTATGGGCAGTCAAGAAAACAAAGAAATAGATCATTGAACAATTCAACCCAGATATTCTCACTTGAGCCCCAAATGAACATTGCTCACAGTATCATACTTCAGAAGCATTATATGAAGATCCAGTTCTCTGGAAAAGTGTCTAAATGCTGGAAAGAGTGGAAGGAAAGAGAAGAGGATTACCAGCAGCAAGATGGATAGACACAGTTGTAATGGCAATGAATACACCATTGGAAGGCATGAAAGACCAGTTTAGGGCAATGAAGAAAATTTATGCCAAGAGTTGAAAATAACTTGATCACACATACTCAGTTGTGAATTAAAGAATGAAATGTATGGCAGAAAGTATGAATTGGTGTCATCTAGCTTGCTATGCAAATAACAGAAAAGTAGGGGAAATATTTGTTGGTTTTAACAAATCAGAATACACAGCAGATATCATCAGAAAATGATGATAATGGATGAAGCAGAAATCAGTTGTAGGAGAAACTATATAACCCATGCCTGTTGGGCCATTTCAGAGATATTTCCTTACCTAAATAGAGAAACAAAATGACCACAGGTGGTAAAAAAAAAAGCAATGGGGGTGGGAGTGACTTTTGGCTTCCTGTCAACATCCTTGTGGAGGTTCCCTGCGGGAAGCTAGCAGGGAGCATCAGAAACCCCCCTCCCTCCTTCACTGTTCCTCCCTATAGCAAGGAGTCTGAGAATAGTTTTAAAGGCCAATGCATCTTGATGTACTGCATATATAAGTGCTTTCTCAAGGACTGTTACCCATAAATCTTAAAATCCTTTGTCTATCATAACTCTATTATATCCTAGAACCAGGATGGATCTTTCAAATTTATATGATAATAGGATCTAATAAATGAGTAGGAAGCGTTTAGAGAATAAAGAGAGCCTCCTTATGACATTTCACAATGTGTCCAGCATTAAGACCTGCAGTTCATCAAAAAGCATTTGTGACTGCTGTGATCTTAGGTTGGGGTATTTTATTAAAGTCATAAAAGTGTGACTTCTTTTGCTATTATAAAAGTGACACAGACTCAGACAAATTAAAGGAAAACAACATTTTGAAACCTGTGGAACACTTGGAATTGGGAGAACATGAGCATTTGCCAAAAGAGCTGTTTTCAGGCAATGGAGACTCTACCAAATCATGATGCTATGATAACAATAAATAAAATAACAATCATACTTGAAACATTTTGTGCCAAGTATATAACTCAGGGCATTTACATGATGGCACTGCTATGCATATCCTTTGTCCCTCCCCATGGTAACCCATGCCATGGGGGGGGACAAGGCAGGTATTCTGAATGTCACCGCATCCATTTGCTAAAAGGCCAAGGGATACAGTTGTTCCTCACTATCTCTCAAGATCTTCTTTACCATGTATGTCATTTTTTTCTAGACATGTTTCCAAACCACCTATTTTTATTTTCTAAGAATGTCTATGGCACCCATGACAAGAGTCCATTGTAGTTGCTCAGCTAGTAAATTCAAATGTAGTAGTAGTAGTAGTAGTAGTAGTAGTAGTAGCAGCAGCAGCAGCAGCAGCAGTAGCAGTATTAGTAGTAGTAATAACAATAAAGAAATACATAAAAGTTGGCACTTTGCTTTCAGGATACCAAGTCCCATTTTCTTTTTTTTCTTTTTCTTTTTCTAACAGAATAAAAAGCAAAGAGAATGCCACATTGCCTATTCCTAACTTAAGAGTGTTTATTCCTTCTCAGACCTTAGGTCGGGTTGATAGATGTTATAGTTCAATATCCCTGGGGGTGGAAGACTATGCTTGCCTAGGTTGGTGAATATGATGCCTCAGTGGTTGAAGAAGGATGAGAGCATGAATCTTTGTTTTGGGATTTACCCAGAACAGTCTGTTCCTAATTGTTGACAGCTTCTGAAACCAGCTCATTTTCTATCTGTTCCATCAAAATGTCAATATTGGTTTTGCTTTTCTGCCAGCTGAGCCATTTAATTTCTTGCAGCGAAGGGCAATTTCTGTAAGAAGAGAGCCAAGATAATACTGCATGCTTGGGGTGAAACGGAAAGGCCAAATCTGTTCACATCCCAGGTCAGTGCCAAAATCACTTATGCTCTGACATGGGTTCAGCGCCTGCAGTTTTGTTTGCAGTGACTCCCTCTGTGTGATGGTGCTCAAATAGGAATTGTAACATTTTAGGAGGAGATTTGGTTAATTTATAGTAAGCAAAAATCAACAGGAATTGGGTGGCTTCTGTTCAGATGAACCCATTTTTAAAAAGGAATAAGCTTTTGTCGACAACAGTTTATTTAATGCAAAAACTATGAAATATTGTTGGCACAAGTGTATTCCTTAAAAAAACGTGTCTGTTTTTTGACACAGTTTCCTATGTTAGTCTGACTTGTTTGATTATGGAAAAGACAACATCTAATTTGATAGTGACTGGAAAGTTTAATGGACTTTTTGCTGAAAATGGAAAAAAATAATATGATTTATGGGTTTGATTATTAGAAAGAATATGGGAAGATGGGAGCCATGATGTAACCTTAGAGAGAGAGGATAAAATATGAATGCATTTATAACTGCAGAAAAGATGATAAGAAGTCACTTCTTTATATCTTTCTTTTTCTTTTGTTTCTTTTTTTTTTTTTTCATTTTTTCTATTTACTTATAGTTCTTTTACTTTTCTATTTTTTTCTTTAAAATTGTACTGTTTTCACTTTGCAAAAAAACTTCAATAACAATAAAAACAAGACTTTGTTACTCTGAATAAAAGCAACCAGACTCGTCTGGAATAGAAATTAAAGTTTCAGCCATTGGCATTTTCTTTGTAAAATGAATGATCTTCCATCTACACAATGGATTTTTACAATAATTTGAAAGCAATACATTTATAATTGTTTGCCTCAAAAGTAATAGTTAACATAGAATTTGAATCCACTACTGTTCACCTTGATGACCCACAACTCCTGTACCAAATCTGCTACGAATCATATTATGAAGTATGCAGATGATATGGCAGTGGTGGCTCTTATCCAGAACAACAATGAAGATGCTTATAGGGAAGAGGTGAAGGCCCTGGTGGACTGGTGCAATAAAAGTAATTTGATTCTAAATGTTAATAAAACAAAGGAGATCATTGTAGATTTTAGAAAGAGCCAGCATAGTCATACTCTACTCAGTATCAAACTTTACCACACTGTAAAGCACTGTGAAGTGGTATATAAGTGTCAGCCCTGAAGCCATTTTTTAAGCTGGAGCCATTTTGGGAGCGTCTTCAGGGCTGCCACAGCTATAGTTGGAGCTGTGAGAACCTAAGGGGAGAGATAGAGATAGCTGGGGATGTGTAGCCCAAAAAACATTCTTTCCTGTGGGAGCCAAGGATGTTCTACCAGATGTTGGAGAGGCGTGGACCAAAGCCATCCAAGATGGTGGCTGCGACCTGGTTGGACCATGTGATGGACGTGTGACCTGGGAGGAAGAACTTTGGAGTTTGATTTGGGTGGGGAAAGGTCCTCCAGAGTTGGGTTTTCCCCAGATGTGCCAATGTGACATGCCTAATAAATCTATAATTTGAGTAATATGCCTGCCTTGGAGTTTTGGTTCTGTTGGGTGTGTTAACTGGAACCCTGAAACTAAGTGCAATTGCCATTGCTATCAAGGATGCAGCTATAAAGGTGATCAACAAGTATTAAGTGGGGATACAGATAACTAACAATCTGAATTGGTCTTTCCATACATCATCCTTAGTGAAGCGTGCAAACCAGCATCTGCATTTCCTGCATCAGATGAGGAGAGCACATCTTTCTCCCTTTGTCCTGGCCACTTTTTTACAGAGGCACAATGGAGAGTGTTTTAACAAACTGCATCACTGTTTGGTTTGGTGGCAGCAGTGCCTCAGATAGAAGATCCATATAGAGAGTGGTAAGGACAGCCAAGAAGATTATAGGAAGCTCGCTTCCTGCTATTCAGGATACTGCTCATAAGTGCTATGTGCTTAGAGCTCAAAGCATTGTTAGAGACCCCACACACCCACTTCACGGACTGGTTCTGTTGCTCCCCACTGGGAGGAGGTTTCAAAGTATTTCTAGTAGGACTACCGGATTCTTAACAGCCTTGTTCCCTATGCCATCCATCTGGTAAACTCACAAGATTTATTTTTCTCACCATGTACATGTATATATCCGAACTAGACTGTGTTGTTTCTCTATGTCATATAATATCTGTAGGTAAGTGGGTATATGCATAATTTTGTTTTATTTATTTATTTATTTATTTATTTTGTGATGTTTATGTATATTGGAGCTCGTGACTCTTTGAGAGCCGTATACAACAAAATTTCATTTTAATGTATGCCAATTAGTGCACATTTAAAGTGACAATAAAGTTATTCTAAGTCTATTCTAAGTTCTTTCCTCTGTTAAATACAGCTGCAAACAGAACAGAGAGTTCTTGTTTTTGTACTACAAGTTTAGTTCCCTTTCTCCAATATTGCCTAGATGGGATTTTAACTTATCCCTCTATTACTGCTTATTGAGGAAAGCAGGCATTACTATGTCCATTAGCAGCCTCATAATAAAATTGATCTAAATTGTCCTCCTTGGTGATTTTAATCAATCAAAACATTTGATGAATTTTTATATCACATTTGGATGTCTTAGAAATTGATGTTTTGAACATATTGATGTAGAAGAAGCAAATTCTTGATATAATTAATATAAACATTATTAATGTATATGCACCATTCACAATTATTTTAATGACAATTAAGAGTATGTAAAATTAAAATTATTTAAACAAAAACTATAACTATAAAAATATCTAGTGAAAATATCTTCCAAGAAGTTTGTGACAGTGAAAGCTAAAAAGCTGATTTTCACTCAAGCATATTTATCAAAATATACATTTATAATTGTATAATTACAGTATATTGCTATAACATCACTTTTTATCATTCAACAAAGGAACCAAGATAAAACCAAAAGCTAAAACATCTTATATCTAACCTTCAGTAGTAATTTACCAGACCTTCCAGGAATGCTTATTAGCAATGGGAACATCTATTTCTAAACATAGATATTTAGGGTAAGATTCCATTAGATGTAGAAGGTCTTCGCTTGCATTTTTGGATCCCTAGAGGCTAACTTCATACATTCGCCCCTGGGCAAAGTAAGTCAGGTAGTCAGAAAGCAAGAGAACACTACCCCAGACAAAATAGCACGAAAGACCTGGGAGATAATATTTCTTTGCTAGCCTTGGCTTTGGCTCAGCTTGCAGTGTCTGAGAAAAATTGTAGCTTATGGGAAGAGAGCATTCAGCTGCTGCAGCTTCCCATTTAAACTATTAAGTTGATTTCCCACAAAGGTAATTTTCTGCTTCCCTGGCTTGGTTCTATTCATCTTTTAGAAGGTAATTAGTATCTCTTCAGAGTGCCTTTATGCCCAACTAATTGCACCTTGGTTCACAAGTTAGAGTTAATGCTTACCTATTTAAGATAGTGCTGTAATATCCAATTAGGAATGAGCCCAGGCAGAAATGTACACTGAAATACTAGGCTTTGCCTTGCTGGTTTAACATTCTTGTGGGTTTTCAGTAAGAACATTTTATTTTGATGCCCATTCCCTGGTTAAGCATTTTATGCTTGTTCTAATAAGACTGTTTCCCCCGCATGGGCAATTCTGTCACCAACATCTTTGGGTGCCATTAAATCTGGGTGTTCACAGTCCAGAGGGCCCAAGATCACATCCTGTCCTTTTCCACTAGAGCTCCTCAGGAAGAAGGCACATGCCAGGTGCAGCTGTAGCCCATTCTGCAATGCTCCCACATTTAAAAAACGGTCACAGAACAAGAAGCAAATACAACTGGGCACAGAATGAGGCTAGATGCAAGCCTAAAGCAAAGTGGTAAGAATGGCAAAGTATTGCTTTTTCTTCAACCTGATTGCATCTGTGGAAAGCCATCTAGTTGCATTTTAAATTGATCCAGTTCAAATTGCAGCTGCTCATCTCATAACAGATGAGATCTATTAAAGTCAGGTAGCATCTCTGTTGCAAGAGCTGCATTGACTTTTAATTTTCTCCCAGGTTTCATTCAAGGTGTTGTTAATTTCACCTATACAGCCATATATGGCTAATGAGCCGAGTAGCTTCACAAACATCTACTGCACATTGAATCTGTCCACCCCAGTATGATTTATCAAAGAAATGTAAGTTAATTTTTGATCGGAAATAAAGCAGGTATGGGCTTAGATACCAGCATTCTCTGTTACAATTCCCTTTCTCTAGAACAGCTTGCTCCCTGAGCTAAGTTAATACAATGCAGAGATGGAAAACTGGGGTGTGTTAATTTGGGTGATGGTTTTCCTAATAATTGAGACAAATGTGCTGTTGTGATGAGGATTAGATTATTATGGATATTTACTCATATAATGACTTGGACAAGGATCTTTATTGTGTTATTTGTTCTACTGAATTACTGTAAGCTGCTTAGAATTTGAGGAACAAAGGAAGGAAACAAAAGCAAGAGCAGAAAATGTGAGCCAGGATGGTAGAAAATGGGTATCACACACCATGAAGTCTCAGATAACATCTTGCCCAGAGCTCCTCGTTTTTGTCAGCATCTCTCTGCTAATGCTATTTTGGAATGGGTTGCGGAAAAGAGAATTATCCAAAACATGCAACAAAGGTTCTACTCCTTTCCAATTGTGCTATAATAGCTAGTGAAGTCATTACATGTACAGGATGGTTTTTCTGGATTACATCCTCAAAATTGAAACAAGCAATAACTTTATGTTCATTTCAATCCCTTCATATCCATCCTTTATTGTAAGGGAAAAACATGTTGCAACAACTCTACCCATTTAGCAAATTTTATGCATATGTGAACATTTATAAGGTAAGATTCTTGAATCTAAATGTAGTGTTCTGTGCCCCTTCAAGGATCACTGCCTTGTCGTGGTGAAGGGGCTTGCGTAGCTCAGTGAAGATCATAGCAGAGAGCTCTGACAAAAGGTGATCCACTGGAGAAGGAAATGGCAACCCACTCCAGTATCTTTGCCAT
>JANHJO010007429.1:5240-18072 GCA_032468235.1 Pseudoxyrhopus heterurus | reverse complement strand
ATTGCTAGGTTGGCAGAACTGGGACAAGTAACGGGAGCTCATTCCGTTACGTGGCACTAGGGATTCGAACCGCCAAACTGCCGACCTTTCTGATCGACAAGTTCAGCGTCTTAGCCACTGAGCCACCGTGTCCCTTCTGTATTACAAGATAATTTCTCCATGAATATCACTTAAACAGAGGAAAAGCTCCATGCATCCTGAAAGGTTTATGCTTATTGTTTTTATACATGAAAGCTATGTATAAAATAATGAAGATCTTTTTTGAGAAGTGGTGGGCCTGAATTACAGACCCTGAATCCACATCCTTGCTGATTCACTTTTATGAACAGTTAAGGGCTCGAGTGCCTTTGAATACACAGTCACTTTAGGATTTGTAATTGGTATTAGTTACAAGTGGGCAAACACTTCCACATAAGATCTGCTCCTAATTTTCTCCAAATCATTCCTTCTTGTTAGTCTGGTTTAGGAGGAGAATAGTGGTGTTTTTTTTTTAAACTGCTGTTCTTCAGAGTCAGAAGCTCTTATTGATCTTCTGCATATCATCTAGAGATCCCTAACTAGCTTCTACTTTCAGAACAGAAAGATTAACAGAGTTGGAAGAGATCATGGCGGTCTTCTAGTCCAACCCCCTGCTGAGGCAGGAACCCCTGTACCATTTCAGACAAATAGTTATTCAATCACTTAAAAATTTCCAGTATTGGAGCATTCACAACCTCTGGAGGCAAGTCGTTCCATTGATTAATTGTTCTAACTGTCAGGACATTTCTCCTCCGCTTCTCTGGGAGATAGGGCAGTGTACTTTGTATGTATTTCCAACATGCTTCCTTTTGGTTTCTAAGTGGAATAAGCCTAAATGCTGATGGAAATACATTGACTATCTAGAATTGTTAGCTCACAAGGAAAAATGACACATTTCCTCTCTCTTCTGTGGTGCCACTGCTATAGTTAAATTTAGAGATTAAACCATTTCTATCCTGGATCATAATAGCTGTGTAAAAAGCCAGGTTATCTGGATTGCAGCACATGGTGTGCTTTGCAGGGGCTCAGTTGATAAGCAGAGGAGTAGCTGACTTGCAAACCAATAATCAGAAGTGGTTGTAGTTTGACTGCAAAAATAGGAAGGGTGTAGAAGCTACAGTGGCAAAATAGATGAGACGAAAGTTGCCAGTTAGCAAATGATTACACATCATTTTGATTTTCTGACTGTGTGAGTGAGTGGGGGTTAGTGGTATTTTTTGTTGTTTGATTCTTTTTTAATACAGGTGCGCTTTTTAACTCATGTGGTCATAGATTATAGTAAATGAAACTAGATTCACAAGATTTTTGTATGTCAGGTGGGAGGAGGATGTCATGAGGCTATCTGTAAATTCCTGATGACCTAATAAAATGTATTGCTGTTGCCTACACATCCTCATTCTAGTATGTTTCCTTTCAGGCTAAAATGAATAAGTAGAACATATTCTTTAAAATCACCTTATTGCTGATAGGAATGAAAGATAATATATCTTCCTACTCTTCCCCCCCACCCCAGTTTAGTTTTTAAAAAAACAGTGCAATATAAATATTACAGTTGTTCTGCATATAATATAAAGTTATGTTGCAGTCCTTCAAAGAAAATGCCACAAAACTTTAAAAATGGATTGATTCATATCAAAGAATTATACATTGGGTACTTTAAATTATGATTTGTATTTGTAAGAAATAATTAGGGAGATTCAAATAAACCATGTCAATTTGAATTTTAAAAAATGGCTTTATAATTAGCTATATTGAATGTATTTATGCTCCAAATCAGAGGAATGCTGTATATTAGGCCTATCTAAAAAGCCTCTTTTTATTAGTGTTTGAATTGGGAAATGTTTTAAAAAACCAATGTGACCAGAAAGAGATTAAAAAGTATTGTATGAGTATCTACAATAGAGTCCTTCAAGTTTTTGGGTTCTTGAAATGGACACTTAGAACTACCATTAAAAAGGCACAATAAAGAATGTTTTTCCTCTGTCAGCTCAGGAAGTTCAGACTGCCCTAGGAACTGTTAATACAGTTTTACAGAGGAATTATTGAGTCTATGATTTGTACTTCTATAGCTGTCTGGTTTGCTACAGCAACCAAACAGGATAGGTACAGATTCCAACAGAAAGAACAACCAGCTTGCCTTCCCTAGAAGATCTGTATATTAAATTGAATTTCAGGTCAAAGAAGGGTTGACAAGATATCTACAGTACAGACCTCTCATGTCCTGGACATAAGTTGTTTCAACTCTTTCCCTTGGGACGGTGATATAGGGCATTATATACCAAAACAACTAGACATAAGGACAGTTTTTCCACTCTGCTGAACACCCAATTCTCACAGTGCTGCCTAATGTACATGAATACGTACCCATGTAGTGTGGCTGTAGTATTACGATATTTATCTTTCTTATTATCTTCTTTACTCCCCCTTTTATTAGTGGTATTATTATTATTATTATTATTATTATTATTATTATTAACTTTTATTCATTAAACATGAAACTCGGGCAACTGAACATTTAAAAATGTATCACAAATATATTGACTGGCTCTAGTGGTTGATACAGGTAGCTGCCAGCATCCTAGGTATCAACTAAGTATCTTCTTAAAATGTATGATGGTGATGATGATGATGATGATGATTGCTTTGCATGTACACTGAGAGCTTCCGCATGTACACTGAGAGCTTCTGTACCGGAGACAAATTCCTTGTTTGTCTAATCATACTTGGCCAAGTAAAGTATTCAAAAGAATTGAAAATATTCAATTCAATCCAATCTTTCCACCCTCAATTCCATTTTTTGTTACCACCTGGGGTTTAGCCATGTAGATGTTAGTGGACCATTTCTTTAAACCTTGCCAGCTTCTCACAAACAAGTGAAGAAAAAGTCCTTAATTAATTGGATTGGCAAATTTCCCCTGTTTGATCACATCCAAATATAAAACTTTAAGGATTTGCTTTATCTGGGCAATTGACTGAATAAAACACATATACCTAAGTATTTAAGAGAAGACTTTCTTTCTTCTCTCCTGTCCTTTAATGTATCAGAGCCCAGTGCACTTTGAGTAGTCATGTATATCTTTAGGAAGTTGTTTTACATAACCCTCTGATTGGCTAATGTGTTAGGATTTTTTAGCGGTAAAGTACCATCTACAGTTTTTTCAATGACACTGACTATAGAACTTTACCTAGTTCACTAGACCTTAAAGTGCAAATAACTATTAGAGCTGAGTGAAATGGAAATATTTCAATGAGAATGGACTTTACACTTTGAAATTGAAAAGTGAGTAGTCAGAAGAGCACTCTGGGCTGATGCCACAAGATTCAAATATGTGATATGACTAATATTTTTATAACACACTGTCACTATCAAGTTTTTCTTTTGCGGGCCTATCATCAAACATTAGTCCCAAAAAGACATAGTCTACTCTAAATGGATAACTTATTGTTTACCTCTGTAGCATTAAATACATCATTGCTATATTTTATTCTATCAAATAGAATTATATTCTACTCCCACAAAATTGCCCATCCAAGAAATCTCAATTTATTTATTTATTTTTTGCAATCTTTCCAGAGCCATGAAGATCAAACAGGGTTTTGTAATATAGTCTTGCTTTGAGTTGCCAGGGTCAGATGAGACTAAGGGGGAGAAGCCAAGTTATGAATCTATGCAGAGGTATACTTTGTATATGTGCCAGGGATCAGTGATTTTGCTGTGATCTTTTTAAGAATAAGGCTCTGGTTTATCTTTTCCTTCCCAAAGCTAAGATTTGTAGTAGTAGAGATGCTCTGCTGAATATTCATTAACTTCATCGACTGTTAGGATCCTTTGACAGTAAATTAATGACATTTTACCATACAATAGATGATAGATCTACTGTTCTAGATATAAGCAGCAATATTTTGGAAACCTACCTATATATAAGCAGCAATATTTGGGAGACCCATGAATATGAATAGGATTTATTGAAATCCAGAACAATTTTTAGAATGATCTTCCCCCAGACATACAGTTGTCCTCAATCCTGCAGGTCCTTAGGTAAGCAATAGGCAGATGAATGAATTCCCTCTGGTTTGGGTGACAAGTTGAACCGAGTCCCAGTGGATAAATTAAAGAAGTTTTTGGTTCTGTTTGCTATTTTTGATGTTATGCTATATTGTGTTACTTTGAACTATGTTGATAAAAATTCCTACCTACTTCATACAGCTGAAGCCTTTGACAACACTGTGTTTATTTTCTACCAATACAACTCAGTATATACAAATGGGAAAATTAAAATGATAGCAGGGAGATATTTCTTTTTATGGAGCTAATGTGCCAATTATTGATGCTTCTGACTCGTTAGAAGATTTTTCCAAAGGCAATGTTAGGAAATCCCCAACCAGGCAAAGAGGTGGGATCAAATGGGGAGTTAGCCTTGTATCATTGCACAGTGGCAAGAGACCTAAAACTGACCCCTTCCAAGTTCCTTGGCACCTTATCTATTGGTAAGATAAGGTGAGCAGTCTGGGGAAATTCTTGTACTATAAGTAGAACACAGTAAAGTAGTCAACTTGAATCTTTCACATGCTGATCTGGATGCTTGAGCCTGACAGGCAGTCTGGTAAAAGCAAAGACAACAGAAGCTTCTAGCATGTTGCTGGCTCTGTGCAGCTGGGATTATTTCTGCTATCGTGGAATTTCTCTGCAGCACAGTCTCATACATACATATGAATACATGAATTAAATTAGCATTACATGGAATTGTGTAATGTCCTTTTGTTAGTGTTAGGTTGATTGAAAAAAAAATAAGGGGACACCTGTAGCAATGAATCACGCTGTGGGTTGATGCCAAGCTTGGCAGGTGGTCATCCTCCTCTTTTGTGACTAGATATGTGAAGTCTCATTGCTTAACAGACACGAGTGAATCCTCATTTTAATACTGCCAAAAAGTGTGAAAACAAAACACATGCCACTTGCAGTTCTGTTGTGAAATGTAAATTCAAAGGGCCCCTGTCCTCTGCTATATAAAAAAAAAAATTCTAGAATCAAAACTTGGCATGAAGTAAAACTTGAGCTTGAATTGGAATTTATTGCCATTTTACATCAGATACTTTTGTTGGAAAAAGCAGATTTCAGGCTTTTTTAAAATTTCTCAGCTTACACGATTGTTTTACTGACAGCTTCTGCGGGTAGATGTCTATTTTGTTCCTGTTCACAAGCTCTTAGAAAATATATACTATTTAGGATTCCATGGGGAGGATGTTCTTAGATTTCACAATCCCTGATATTTATGCTGAAATCATGCAAACACTGAATCTTTCCAGAGGGAGTTTTTTTCTGCTGCTGTCAGATTGCCCAGGAGATATGAAAGCTGGACGAGGTACAACTGTTAATAACTAAAAAGACTTAACAAAAACAATAAGAACTTTTGGGTTATTTATGACATTGTGCTTAATGTTTTCACCTGCACGTGAATATGTTCTGGTTGTCAAATGATAATTCTCATTGAAATTGTACAGAAGAAAAAATTGGTATATAATTTGGCACCTCAATTTTGTTCCTGGCACTCAAACTTGCACAGTGGCAGGACAATAGTATAAACATTTTGCCTGACACAAAGGAACATGATTAAATATAAAACATTAACATTGCTATATATATTTATTATTATTTGTTTCATCTGACCAGGTGATACGGGCTTCCTGGAGGGAGACATCAGGTTACCTACATTTAAAATACAGTACACCGTATTGTGCTATGCTCATGTATCTATGAAGGAGAATGTGATTTTAATATTAACGCTCTAGAATCAATCTGTCAATTTAGTAGAAATTTATCTATATGAGATGGTTAGATTATTATATGTTTGTGAATTTAAAGGAAGAACATGATAAAGTGAATAGGTTTGAATTGTAGAATGTTCTTTGTTGCTTTGGAGTTGATGGTGGGTTGTTAAATGCAGTAAGTATTATACAATGGAAATAAATCATAAATTCACTACAAATGGAATGTTTAGCAAATGGTTCAATACAAAGTAAGACAGTATGTAAAATTTAAGCAACCTTTGGTGTAAGAGAGGTTTCTTTGATAGGGGTGTGAAAGTAGAAGCCATGTTGTTGATTGAGAACCTAAATGATTTGTAACAAACATTAAACTTTATTTTATAAAAGCAGTTTATACGGCCGCGCATCTTGCAAGCAGTGACTGTAGATGGCTAACAGACTTAAAAGCACAGTTAAAAACAACCAATAATAATTTACAGGTAGTCTTTCCCTAATGACTACAACTGCGACCAGCAGTTCTGTTACTAAGTGATGTGGTTGTTAAGCGAGACGTCACATGACCACGACTTAATGATTTTATTGGTGGTGTCTCCATTGACTCTGCTTGTCAGAAGCTGTGTGCAAATTGTAATCACATGACCACAGGAACCTGGAAGGATCAAAACTGAAAGGACTGGATGTCAAGTTATTTTTTCAGTACTGTTGTAACTTCACACAGTCTCTAAATAGTGCAGTTGTTAAACAACGACTGTCTGTATATATAATTGTGTTGAGAAAACAATTGTCACATCTGTAGTAACCATCTCATGGACTCTGTTAAACTCTTCATCCACACATTTGATGAAATAGCCAGTTTTTTAAGGCTTTTTTTTTTGAAAGCTAGTAGAATTAGGGCTAGTCAGATCTTCAGAGAGAGGGCTATGGTATTTCAGAGGGTAAGCACTACAGCTTCCCCTCTACAGATGGGTGAACAGAAATATTTAAAGATGCGTAAATACTGGTAGAAAAATAGTGAGCAATGTGTGATTTAAAAGAAGATAATATGGCTGTGTAGAATGTCCATCTGCACACTTTGCTAAATAGATGTGAGAAATAAAAGGTTGGATACAGTGGGAATGAGTTGTATAAGTGTATGAATAGAAATATGAAGAAATAAGGAAACAAATGAATGGGTGGTGAATGAATGTGGACAGGATATAACACTGAGAGACCATATGAAAGAGGTACCGTATGTTGGGATGGGTTTTTTTTTCTCAGTAGAGAGAATGTATGAGGCTTGAATTGCAAAACAAATACATTTAAAAAGGTGAATGGGTCCAAAGAAGGGGAAAACCAAGAAAGTTGTGGTTAAGTTGAATACATTGAGATTCTCAGAAAGGGAGAGGTAAAAGTTTAAAGAATAAAAGATAGTGCACCAAGCATGGAATGCATGTGCTAGAAGAAAGGGTAGCTTGCAAGAATAAAATATGTAGAATATAGAATAATGAAGATTTAGTAATTATATAAATTTACATACAAAAATATGAAAAGGTGTAGCAAATAATATTTGTGTAAATTAGAATATATTTTTTTCTTATGCACATAATTTCTTTGACTTGTTATGTCTTCAATGCATAATGTTTTTAGTCTAAAAGGAAATGCATGATTGGTATTTCTCTTTCCTCTCTTCTCTCTTCTCTCCCCCGTCCCCCTGCTATTTTGTTAAGTGTCTGCATTTTGCTGCCTTACCAAAAGGAGAATGAATCATTGATTAAACTTTATTGCAGTATACATTGGTTGGACATGCTCAGTGTAAACAAGTCCTAGGACCATATTTGCTCCTATTACCACAATGTTAGTTGTGGTCTGGGTTCAGAGATATACTGGGTTCAGAGATATACTGAAAGTGATCGTCAGGAGACCTTTTATTTATTATTTATTCAATTCATATAGCCATTCATCTCAGGTATGTGACATTATAGATTATTCTAACTGACAGGTGTGTCAAACTGGCATTCCACGGGGGGATGTGTCATGCTCAGGCCACACTCACCCTAGCTCCGCAAAGGAGAAAAATGTTGTGAAATGTCACGTGATGGCAACGTGACGCCACAGGTTTGACACCCATGTTCTAACACAATCAGACATGATAGGACTTTCAGAAGAATTACTTAGGGTTAGAATTAGGGTTCTATACTGTGTGCCAGGTTAAATCATTATTCTGCTGAGCTCAACTTTGCCTACAGTAATTGAGAATAATTCCTGTATTTCATATGGGAGTTTCTGAGCCCTACTTCAATATGTCAAGATTAAACTTTGAACTTTACCTTTCCTCTGATAATGTGCTTTAGTTTTGAGTTACAAACCTTGCATGTATTTTGACGGTAAGCAAAATGAAGTTTAGACAGATAAAGGTTTTATTTATTAAACATCTATGCTGCCCATTTCACTGAGGTGACTCTAGGCAGTTTACAGTCATTCAATAAAATACCATATAAAACATTAAACCAATAAAGCCCATAAATTTAAAATTCAGTTAAAATTAAATTAACGAAGATGGAGAGGAAGGGAGTGAAATGCCTACAGGGAGAAGGTGGGGTTCTGTCTAATCCATTAACCATCTTCAAGATGCCACTCCCCCCCCCCCCACCAAGCCATCTGATAGAACCAAACTGCAAGAAATTCAATAAAACTTTGCTTTTACAGTGGAAGACAATTTTGGCTGCAGTAGGTTTTTAAAAATATGTTTGCTTCCTGGTAAGTTACTACTTTTGGCAAGAAAAATCACTAGCTCTTACAGGGAACAATTTTGTAATGAGCTAATAATCTTCCCTCCTCTGCAGCAGCTAGAAAAATCTGCTTGAAACATTGTATTTAGTACCACAAATGAGATTTTTCTGTATCAGATATAGTGCAATAAAATATCCTGTATTTTTTATGCAATGTATTTCGTTTCTTCAGTAAATAAAGGCATGGAGTGAGTTGTCAACTTGTAGGAAAAAAAGAGAAAAATGGTTTGTGGCACACATTTTGAATAGAAACTTGATCTGCTTAGTTTAGAAACTGGAACCTTAAATATATGGATATACACATTTAGCCAGCTGTCGCTACATCAGCCTACTATAGGTAGAACTACAGAAGCCAGTAAAAAACCATCATTTGAAGGGAAGCAAAACCACAATGTTTTAAATAAAATTCTAATTTAGAAAAAGGTTAAAGATATGAAAAAACTCTTTGAACAAACACAAAGCAGACAAAAAACCCCTAAATACAAATAAATAAATTGCATAGAAAAGAAAACATGAACCGATAATAATTGTACAGTACAATAACCAACTAACACCCCCCTCAAAAATCTTACTGTGCTATCTCATCATGGAGGGAAATGGAGTTCCTGGTAGGAATGAGTAAAAAAACAAACCCATGGAGAACGTATGTCAAAAGTAGATATTCCCAGCAGGGTCACTGATGATATAAAGTTGACCCCAGCTGTCGAGCAGCAGCAATAATATAAGAAGATGCTGAAGGCATCATAGTCAAGGGACTGATTATTTTATTGAGATTGGTGAGTAGGAATTTAAGTCTCTAAAAGCTAAGAATAAAGTGCATTTAGTAAATTCAGTAGTGCTTTTTTAACTAAGTCAGGACAATAGGAATTAAATATATACAGCTATAGATTAACAGAGAATATTTCACTGTATCAGTAAATGCTTCTGTATATCCATAGCAAAATTAGTAGATTGTGGACCCCAGATATAGCACCCCTAATATGTAGGCTCTCCCAAGAAGGGGAGAGAGAGAGAGAGAGAAACCAGCAACAGCACTGTGCTGAAAAACTGTTGCTTACTTAGGGGTTTTTCTCTTACTCCTCTGGTACAATTTTTGTAGTCTATCATACTATCTTGGTTAGTGCAACCATACTTGTAAATAGAGCTTGATCCAATTTTGGAGAGACTGGTGGCAAATTTTTAGGCTCTTTTCTTTAGGATTCAAGAACATGATGCAGAAATACTATTGTTTTAAGATTATCTAATTCTTAAGTTTCAATGACACAAAACTACACAAATTAAGTACTTTTATATGATATTCCTGAAACTAAGAATGCATAACACTTTTCTCACCTGAGTAACCTTAGTCTGTGGGTATATAAACTTTAAAGTTAATCAGCAGCTAAATTTGGCATTCTCCAAGCAACTAGTCCATCTGTAGCTTCCACAAAAAAAACAAAATAAGGCCCCACTCTTGCAATAAAAATCAGTTGACCATTGTATCCATCTGTGAAAACCATCAAAGCTTTTGGCAGTTTAAAATTATCAAAATTCACCTATAGAAAAGACGATAAGGAAGAGTTAGATACTGGGTGATCAGATAGAAGATTAGTTTTGGCTGACACTAGAATTGCTACAACTTTAAAACAACTAAAAATAGGCCCTGAGTAATTGGCTAGACCTGAGCTAAGCAGTTTTATAGAACAGAGTCATGGCTGATCATCTCAACAAGTGACTCTGGGTGACACACGATCTTAGAACCATGGATGATCCATCCTTGCTATATACAATTTATCTCAGATTCAGAATCCAAGAAATGGAATCTCTTGTGAAGCATTTTAATCTAGTTTTAACCCTCTTTTTATTGTGTCTTAATTTTATGCATTTATGATAGTTGTAGTATGCTTTGGAAAGCTTAAAATAAGTAATAATAAATATAGATCTCAGTTTGACCTATCAGATATAGCTAAAGAGAGTGGTACTTAAAGTATATGTACTGAGCCCATGGTTTATATCACATAGAAGTTAATGTCATCCTTATCTTAGCCCTTAGCTACTGGTATTTACCAGTAACACACATTTAGAAAATATAAGAAAAATCTGAGCCTTTCATCTATTTTTTTTAAAAATCGATTTGATCCTTTCATTTTCTCAGGTTTTCTTTTGGGCTTTGTAAAAACAGTTCCTGCCCAAAGTCTGTAGGGGGTGTTATTAATAAAGGAATTATGTTAGACAAACATACTGTAACCTGACTTATTTCTGAATCTAAAGTGTTTTGTAATTATGTGTAGCATATGCATTCTTGCACTGCATGTCTAAGAACAGTTTATATCTAGATTATTAATTTTAAATGTTAAAAAGTCTTAAGAATCAAGGTATTATGCTTGCATTAATAGCAAACAAAATGGGAAATTTGGACCATTAAGAATACACAAAATTATAAGTACACGGTATGAAATTTGGTCTTGACAGATGTCAGTATGCTGATCACCTTCCAAAGCTGCGCAATCACTGGACATTATCAAAGAGAAGAGTTTCAGTGTTATTAGTTCCATTGATTCTTTCACCATGTTGAGAATTTTTTTTCCTGGGGAGGGGGCTAAATTACATTTGGAATTTCAAAATATTTATTAGCATATTATAATTTATTTATTGACTGGCTTGTCCTCACACCTTACCTTGTTTGTAGTTTTGGTTGTTGTGGACCGTTACTAGATTTTTCTTCTTTTACTATTACCATTATGACAAGGGAAAGCATAAAGTAATTCTGTGTGTATTGGTGGGTCTCAGGATGATTTGAAGTATACTTGCTAAGACTTTTTGCTCCCCTTGGCAACCCCCAGCCAACAGATCCAGGTTGCCTTGTTACCAGGGCAGTGGGGAAGTGCAGGACTGAAGGCAAGACTGGAAAGCTGGAAAAAAAAACATCCTGGAAGGAGTCAATATCCAACCACTTCCCTATCATGCCAAAACATGGCTTGAGCTTGACTCAAAGGAGTTCTTTTTACTTTTTAAAAGTGAAAGCAGCTGTGTTGACCCTGAGTAATGAAATCTAAAATCCATATGAAGGCAGCACTTTTATGACACTAACTGAAGGTCTGGAGAACAGCACTGTATGCAGTATTTTGAGTTTTCAAGAACTTTTCTTTAGGAAAAAAAAATCCCACCTCGAAGAATGAGAGGCAGAGATATAAATTTTTAAATAAATAAAAATAAATAAGTAAACTAGTATAGAGAAAGTGTGACCCATGCTGTTTCTGCATTAGATTGCCATTTTAGAGCTCAGCTGCACATTCTGTTTGCCTGGCACAAAGATGCCCCAGGAACTATTTCTTGAGGACATAAACTTATGACCATTGTCCTCGACTTATTTCCAAGATGCCACCATGAAGGCATCTTCCACTTGTCTTTTATTACAATGCTTCAAAAGTACTGTTTTTCAATTGCGCTGACAACAGTCAGATCAGTCAATCAAATAGTTCCAAATTAAGGGCTGTCCAATTTCTACTGAGGCTACTGATGATGTATCCCCTCAGGGCCTGGCCTCTGACTTCAGGGCCATTTGCCTTTTGGCAGCCAAGAAGTCAGAGCTTTCCCAGTGTGCCAAAAGACTTCTGTCTCCTTCTCTTACCATCCCGTGGGTGGCTGGAAAAGGGGGAGAGGAGAGAAAGCAGGTCTGGGTTTCCACTTCTCACTCCACTTCTTCCCTGCTTCCATTTCCACAGAAGAAGAGAAATGGGGTGTAAGACACTCTTCAGCTCTGGGACTTCAGCCCTGTCACACAAGGGTAGCACACATATTGTGGAGAAACATCTTCTCTCTAGCTTTGGCACAGCAATGGCCGGGGCATGGGGTGGGAAGCATTTTGACTCCTATCCTTTAATTTTCTTGAAGACTCCCAGGCAAGGTGATGAAAACATTTCATCATCCCAATGTAGGCTAAGCCCTATAGACCTAAACCACAGGAGAATGGGGGATGAGTAGGAGCACATAACCTCACCATGAAATTCCCAGCATAAGCTGTAGTCAGCAGCCCTGGGTTGAAGCCTCAGGGTGCTGGCATAAGCAGTAGATTCCATTGCATTTTCTCCCCCTACCCCTACTCCCGCAAAGAGAAATGGGGAGAAATTGATCTATTTCATGCTGGGAGGAGCAAAGTTAAAAAAAATCCTGCTCCTCTCTCTCCTCTCTTGGTATAGGATCAGAGAACTGATAGCAGGAGAAGGGGTGACCTTGTCTCTTGTCTTCCCCAACCTATGTTGCTATAAAATGGAGAGAGAAACATCAAAGAAGAGCCCCAT
>JANHJO010007427.1:12531-23691 GCA_032468235.1 Pseudoxyrhopus heterurus | reverse complement strand
GATTATATAGATTTATATTTATAGAATCGATAAGAAATAGATTGTCAGGTTTAACCAACAGACAGGACTGTAATAACTTAAGGCAAACTCACCCTAAGACATTAAAATAAATAATATTTATTAAAGAAAAATCAGCAATCTATAATAATAGAATTCTAGTAACTATTGTTTCAAGAGCAAGCCTTATGTACAAAAAAAAGTATTCAAATTCTTCTGCAGCTCTTCTTCTTTCCTGTTATGGATCCGATTGATTGGCCCCTTCTTTTGTGTGGGAAAGCCATCCGCTCCTTATATTTGCAGTAGATAGATTCTGTTACCCTGATTTTGTAAGAATTCATTCATATGTGTATTATCTTCTGGATAATATTGCAATGTTTTTTTCATGGAAATTTTTCAACTCTTGAAGAATAATAAAGCATTAGAAGGCCACCATTGAAACACATAAATTATGTTTCAATAAATATGGGGAAAAAAGAGAAATTTGATCAGACAGTCCAATGAATGAGAAATTTGATCAGACAGTCCAATGACTGTTCATAGCACAAAAAGGAAGCAACCACTTCCACTTCAGTGTCTGAATGTCTTCTTAACTCTTTCTCATTTGACTTCCATCTTTTACTGTCACACTATCTTTTGCTCTTTTCCATAAATTGATGTTTTCTGATGTGTAGTGTATAGCGTCCTTATTTTATATGGGGTAATTTCTTAGGTTCTCAGCCAAACCATACATGGAAAAGCAGTTTTTTTTGTTTGCATACCATTCGCTTGTCAGGAAAAAGAAAAATGTCTGCTCAAATGAAAACAATTTCAGAATGCAATCAATATGCAATGTACACATTTATTTTCTCTCCCTTTCTCCTTCTTCTTAGGAAGCATCTCAACGATCTCCAACAGTGAAAGCACAAAGGAAATACCGAACTGCACTAGTGTTTAATACCAGGAGTCCACTTTGACAACATTTCCCAGTTTTTTGTAATTAATATTATGATTAGATGAAGGGAAAATTCTTCTTGTTATTATTATTAATATTAATGGTGTGGACTTTTTTTCTTCTTTCTTTTTCAGGGGACATATATAAAGTGAGCATTTGGCAAACCGTATCACAATATGATATACAGCTGAATGAATGATGGTATAAGATCCTAAATTTCCATTGAAAAAATTGTGGTTTTTTCCCCCCAATGGCAATCTCAAAAGGCTCTTACCAGACTTGTCTGTGTCCAGCTTTAATGGCTCTTACCAGACTTGTCTGTGTCCAGTGCTTTCAGATTCTGATTCAGATAACTGGTGTTATCCAATAAATCTTGAAAACTGTTTCTGTGAGGTTCCTTCTGAATAATATTTTTAGATCCCAATGAAAGTGGGTGGGATGCCCATAATGGCCCAACCAATGTTGACCAAATTTCTGAAGAGGCTCTCACTGGTGCATGTTCATACTGATGGTATACTGTAGATACTTACCATGTAAATATATTTTTATTTCTTGAGAAATAATTTAATGTTTAGCAAAAGATAAATTTAAAATAAATAAGCCACACACAGACATACACACAGCACACATTTTTGCATTGATATCAGAGCAAAACTGTTAAATGGAAGCCTGCAGTGAGCAACTGTGTCACGTGGGATCTAAATGTATATCAGTTGTCTGTCCTATTTAAATCTGTTGCCTTATTTTAACAGTACTGTGCCAAGGAATCCCCTATGTACAGAGAAACGTGTACTGGGTTAGGCATGTTTCAGAACACAGTTTAGTTAAGTCAGTTTCCTCTTCCTTACAGGAAGGTGGTGAGGAAAAGGATACTAATTACACCTCTAATAGGCTTGGCTGCAAAACTCTGAAATATGATTCAGAATCCATAATATCCCCATTTGAATTAGTTGGCTGCATGGGGAAATATTTTTCACCACAAGGAAGCTAAATAATAAGTCCAAGACTAACTTTTAACCTGTAGTGATGACCACTATTTGGGACTTTGTTATTTTTATTTTAACATTTTAATCTCAACTCTTTCCCACTTTTTCCTCTATATTCCTTTCAGCACATACGATTTTACTTTGTATTTTGCTTCCAGCTCATCTGATATGATCATATGGGTAAAGTTAAATAGCTAACGTAAGGTTCATTTTGGATTTCACTGTTTTAAACTGCTGTTTAATAGAAATAGGAATATTAGGTGCTACAATCTGCTATTGCCATGTTGACTCAAAATTCTGGAATTAGAATCTAATGGTGTCATTAGATCACCATTTCTGTGACACTCCCTAAACCTACTGATACAGCCATGTTTTAAGAACCTTCCAGAAAAAGTCCTCAAAGGTTCCCAGATTGGCAAAAACTGTTCCACAACATTATTATTTTAACTGAGAATATAGTAGGCTAATATACGACCATAGACTTTGCTTTATAATGTATTACGTGACAATTTTATTTGTTGGGAAGCATATTTGAATGATCTTAATTAGCAATACTATGCTTGATTGGTTAAGTATTCTGAGATCATATCTATGCAGTAAAAAGATCCATATTTTTTGATTGCCTAGTGATGGCAGATATCTTTTGGCTATTATTTTCCTGATGACTGAAAACAGGATCAGCAAAAATATCAGCAAATTTCATGCTCACTAGGTAGATAAGTCAGCAATGGAAAAAGAATTCTGAAACTAATTATTATCAATCAACAAATTTTATTTTTACATCCAGAAAAAAGAATCTGTCAAAGAGGAAAAAAGAATATAGCTCTGAGTAAAATAAAAACTTCAGAGGGATCAGTTTAAAAGCTGGTGCTGTCCTTTTAGATCTTGTGAAACATTCTAAAATGTCTTTCTACAAAGCAAATACTAGAATTGGAGAATTCAGAAATCCACAGTTTAACATGAAAAACATGAACAAACTGTTCTACTGAGGGTGTCATTTCAGGTACAGTCTGTTTCTGTATTCAGAAAAATATGTATTAATGTACTTTTTATTAGTTATGTATTTTGCTAGGGTGCTGATCCCTAAAAAAAATCCTTAGTAATTTCTTAGGTTCATGTTTATACAGTAACCTTCAAAATGTAAATAATATCTTCCTTATTCATGCCTCAGGAATGGTGAAAATAGTGATGTTCTCAATCAATAAGTTTATTACACAAGCAGCATAAAATACAATTGCAGAGGATTCCAGTCCTCCCTTATTCCAATTCTTCATCTAAGGCAGGGGTGTCAAACTCGTGTCATCATGCCGTTGTCACGTGACATATCGTGACTTTTTTCCCTTTCACTAAACTGGGTGTGGGCGGTGCCAGCAGTGACATTGCCAACCTGCGGGCTGTGAGTTTGACAGCTCTGATCTAAGGAATTCAAGATAGCATACATGGTCCTGTCCTATTTCACAGCTCTCCAAGATAAATTAAGCTGAGAGACTATTTTAGATTAATGGTTTCTTTTTAATTTATGCTCAGAAAACTAGTTACCAGGTGATTAAGAAAAAGTGTATTTGTATGTCCATGCTATATGCAAAAAAGTGAAAATTAATGATTTATTCAGGCATAAAGCATGATTGACCCTCTCTTCATCCTTCCAATAAATTCCATACATTCCCCACAGCTCTTCTCAGATCCCTGGCATCAGTTTACATTTCAAATCTTTAATGTTGCTTGTCCAGCTAATGACAACTCCAATCTAAACAAAATATTTATTCTAGGGATTTGTATTAAAAAAAATTAAAGGGAAACAAATGTGAAAGAGGGGGGGGGAAGCAACAACAATTAACTCAGCAAGTTAGCCTGTGCCTGCAGTCAGTCTCACAATGTTTGAGAAAAAAGTAAATCATGTTCTTTTGTTAATATTTGTGAAATACTTATGACTAAATTTCTTTCTTTGTTTATGCTATGGGTTATTTGACATCTTTCTTTCCGGGCCTTAAAAATGCAGTCTGCAAAGTCTCACTTATGCCTCAGCTGAAATCTCTTAGAATTTAAGAACTTAGAATAATACTACGCCAATGGAATTAGGGAAGAATACAAAATGATATCCAGATGCCAAAATTGTGCCACTTTCATGAGACTTGAATGGCCTGTGGGAGATGGCAGGAGAAATGTAATTAAATTATTTCTGCTCTTTTATCTATTCACTTCAATAGCGTGGATATTGAAAGGCATGATGTACAGATTGAATTTAATTCAACAATTGGTAAGAATATAGTTCTATTTAGGTGCTTGGAAATAAGGACTACTCATTTGATTAGTAGTCTTACATCTAATTATCCTACCTCTGTCAATAATACTCTTAATATTAGCTTCTACCATAGAGATAGGCAATGTATTTTCAGCTAATGCTTACATTTTTAAAACATATGTAAGATTTTAAGACATATGTGCAGTGACTTTACTAGTGATGTGTCTTGGGGAGGGGGATTTTTATTTTTCTGAGCATAGGGGTTGTTTTATAAGAATTATTTGTTTTTTGCAGTTTATTAGAAGCTTCATAAAGAATTGAAAGGATGCAAGTAGCTGTGGGAATATTCTTGAACATATTCATACCAATTACATAAAATCTGTAGAAAGACAGGCTTAGCACAATTTATTATGAAATTTAATTATTCTTTCTCTATGAGCAAGAAGCCAGACAGAACACTAAGCAAGGACTAAAGATTGCTCCAAAGTTTCAAAAACAAAACAAAACCCAACCCTAAAATTTCTAACAAAAGACTGATGAAAGTCTTGATTCTTTACAAATTATCTAAACAATGAGCAAGTTGGGGTCCAATGGATTTCCTGTATGAGTATGGTCACCACAAGGGATTTGGAAGAATTTCTTCCATGTTCCAGAAGGATGGTTCACAGGTTTGTGGTGGACTTCTTTATGAGAACTACTCCCAGGTCCTTGCATCATTCAGCAGCCTGATTGCTATAAATGAGCCCTGATGGTTAAAGTGCAGTGTTGTAGACAAACTTTGCCCACAGTCTTGAATTTGCTCCTGACAGTTCAGCCTTCCATCTTTCTGAAATCAGTAAAATCAGGACCCAGATTGTTGGGAGCAATATGCAAGTAATGCTTACATTATAAACTACCCAGAGACTGCTTTAAGTGCTAAGGGGTGGAATAAATGCTATTTGCTGTACACTATTCAAAAGTAGTTCCATTGTTATTGGAACAATGGCATCAATGGGAACTAATACACAGAAAAGGCATTTGGCTTGTGCTGCAATTCCATAATGTTGCCTTCATCAATCTAACACCCACTAACCCACCCTGCTGAATATGAGTAGCAAATACAGGATGTAACAAGACATAGATAACTACCATCAAAATAAAAATTAGTGAAGAAAGCTTGCTGTTAGAGTGCTAAATATGAGTGTATGGAAGAACTATTCACAACATCTTCCATCTGTGAATCCAGTGATAACTGTGAATAAAAGAGCACCATGTCTGAAAAACTCTTCTTTTTTGGGGAGGCGAGGGAGAGCTTCAGTTTCCTCCAAACAATTCAAATTCTTCATAGCACACACCAACTGTTATAGTTCCCTTCCCACTTGGTCATGAAGATGCCACATATCATAGAAGAACAATGTTGACTTGTTCTGGGTGGAGGCAGTGGATGTAGAAACCTAACCAACCATGGCAACCATTTCATAGTTGCAGTTCAGATGAGCCTCATTCCATATATGTTCTTATATGGAGTTATAGAGAATATATTCTCTACATATTCTTATCTGTCCAAAAAATATTTCATTTAAATAGCAACTGGCAAGCCACCCACTTTGTACCTCTCACCTTCCTAGTAAATGGGATAGATGTGGCTCTCCATGAGGAAAAAGTTAACTTAGAAGCATTAACCTACTCTACAATATTTCACAGTATATTTCACAAGGCATGTGACTGAAGTGGGAAATTCCCCAAGCACATTTTGAGAACCAGCTGGGTCCATGAGGTACTTATCAGCCAGACTATTTTAACCAGTTCTCCCTCCTTTCAAAGACTAAAATTAGCCAGGGATTTATATGTTTAGACAGTGAAATGTGGCAGCCTATATTCACTATTGCTGGACTATTTCCATTTCCATCTCCTGTCCTTCTGCTACACCAACTAGTAGCCTGGTAGTCAAAGATCAGAAAGATAAATTCTTTGCTCTTCTGTAGCCAGGTCTCTGTAATTTATAGCACAACAGTCCTTTCATTGGGGATTAAATTCTGGGTAAGAAAGGTTTTGCTAGTAACTGATCTGACAAAAAAAGGAGTGGTTTCATATTCAAGAAGCCACCATCAGTGTTCCCTTAACAGTGAAGGTACAGCCTTTCAGGTTCTTGCTTTTTTTCAGGCCTTTGTGCATTATCCTCCATTTTCCTGATACATTTATTACCACTATGTTGCAACTGTCTAACCATCCATTATCAAGCACTCCTTTCAAAAGCCTACTTGCATATAAAAAAATGAGATGCCATCAGATGGAGTTTCTTAAAGAACAGTTTTCTTGTAACCACCCCACTGTGGCAACCTTAAACTCCAGGAAGCTGATGCTGCAATGCACATCCCTCTCGTTTACAATTTCCAAGGTGAATGCTATGTGTGGCTCGTATATGTAAAGTAAAGCATCTTTATTGAATGCTTACAAAACAAGTCTGTCCAATTTTAAAACTATCAGGTTGCCATAAATGTTGTAACTATCTTTTCATAGACACTTACAGTGATTTCAGCTCAGACAAACTGATGTTCATTTGTTTCTCATTCTAAGGTTTAAATGAGTCAGACAACTGCAATACTTAAAAAATAAATAAGACAAATGCATGAAAGATATAAATATACATATACATAAAAATAAATATATACTGTATTGGTTTTATTGTTGCATTTGAATATTTCTACTGTAAAAAAAGGCAGTGATTTTGAAATTGTTGAGAATAAATGTATTTTTGTACATCACAGCTGTTGATTTACATTATTTTAGTAGCTGTCATATAAAGCAAGGATTCATAGCATAGTATTTTTCTTCCTTGGGCAGCAGTTTAAATGGTACATAAAATGTACCCTGCTTTCATGTCCTTCCTTGACATGGGCTCTTTGGAAGACAGCTTTAAAGAAAAGTAGTAATTTTTACTACAATAAGTCTTCAACATCACTAACTTCTTCTGGATGTCATGCTGTCAAAGCCATGTGTGTTGCACATTTTGGAGAAAAACATATGGGATATCCCTCAAAAATTACACCAACTTAATATTTTATTCCATTTTTTCCACTGATGCTTTCACAAAATTTATTGCATATGGTGATAATGAATTTATTCAAAATTATTCCTGTGTTATAGCCTATTGGTACCGTTAATACTAAAAGATGTGGAAATTTTCTAATCTTCCACAACTTTTTCATAATAATATAATAAAAATCACATTTGGCAGTTTTTAAAAAAAATTAAAAGCATAAAATGAATGTTTAACTTAATATTGAGAAAAAGACAGTATCTGAATGTTTAAAGGGTTTTAGTCAAAGTATGGCACTCTACTCTGTCACTAACCCCACTCTCAATAGACTGGCAGAGACCTAGAAGAGCAGAGACACAGAAGAATCCCAGTTCTCATATTAAAAAGGAAAAGAGTAATTTTGGTTAGTAGCTGGGCTATGGTCAGAAAAGTGAAATTGTGCCTATTAGGTGGGTGGAATTGGATCCTTAAAATGGGCAGACCTTTTCAGATTGCACAAACTCTTCCTATGTAAGTAGAATGCAACCATTAAAGATGGTTAATATCTTTAAGGGAACATAAAAAGCAAACATAATCATACTGTTGTAACAGAAGAAAAATGTCTGAAGTCCAACCCAAAGGACAGCTTAGACAATGCTTTATTAAGTCCATACAAAAACGTATGCAGCATCTGCTGCTTTATGACCAAATAAAGACTGGTTGATTGATCAATGACTGATTGGTTGGTTGGTTGATATGCAGCATTTATAACCCATAACACTCTTTTTTGAGGCTGAAATCTGAATAGAATCACAGAGAATGCAAACACTTGCACGTTGTATTAATTTTATTAGTCCTTCAATTTTGTTTTTTCTATGGACCAAAATGGTTAAAAAAATTAATGTAAATATTCCTTAGGTTCAATAGCATATTTTTAAAATAATCGTTTTTTCATAGTCTGTTGCTTATAGTTTGTTTGTTTTTTAGTCTCAAGAGACTGAGCTTTAGGATGTGCAGCACAGAGAGTGAAATTCAGATTCAGTACAAGATTTTAACCTTATATGCACTATGTGGAAGCAATTTCCTTTTCTACCCATTCTTTTTGAGTTCATATTTTGCTCCATACAATAATACACATTAAGAAAATGCTATTGGACTATTGCAATATATCTGCTGAATGTGATTCTCTTCTCTTGAATTTTGGTACATTATAACTTGAGTGATAGTTGAAAACTCAAGATGTAAAGACAGAGATACTCAGTGCAACATTTTATAATGTTGCTTTTCTCTGAAGTTGAGAGGTTACTGTGAGAGAAAAGCAGAGAAATAACAATAATAAAGTCACACAACCTAATATGTATTCAGTGGCTCCGGAGATGCTCACCCTAGCAATAAGTACCTTTGTGTAGCAGGGCAGAAATAGAACTTTACTTTAAGAATTGATACAGTAATGGCCCTAACTTGTGCTTTGTCGATGGTCTTATATTTCACTTGCACATCATACACATTGTTTAAGAAACACAATTTTAGAATTTCCTTGGCTGTGCAACAAATCTATCTGTAGCACTATAAGGGAATCATAAAAGGAAGAACATGTAATGCAAGGGTATATTTTTGCTCTCTTTTGAACGGATGTAATTTTAACATATTTTACTAAGTGTTAAACCAACTACTAGCTCAAAATTGGAGAACGGATTTGATTGACCACTAAAACTCTAATCATTATTTCAAGTCAGCGATGAACCAAATTTTCATGAGTTTTGATGGAAAGGGAGAGAACGGATCTCCCACCCCCACCCCCCACCCCCCAAAAATCTATAAAACCCAAAGAGTGAGTGCAGGAAATATAAGCTGTAGCCTCTTAGTTAGCATCACACAAAAATAAGATTGCTAATTGGAGAACTGTTCCTAGTAGCTGCCACAGGTACAATTTCTTTTTCTCCAGTACAAATTCAGGAACAAAGCTAACATCTGGTAGAAAACTATGAGAATTGTTTCTGCATCATTTCTATGAACATTATCACCTATTGAGATGCAGTTCCATAATTTGTACAAGTTAATGTTCATCTAAGAATGTATATTTTTGAAAGGAAACAAATAAGGGCATTGGTTATTAATATTGGTTTTATCTAAAGCGATAATCCAATACTGTAAGTGTTATTCAGTTAAATTGGCCAAAATAGGGACTTGGAGTATGGAAATCTAAGTGATCATGTTTCTTTAAGAAAACCTTAGACTAATCAGAGGATGCTCAAGCCTCCAGCTATCAGGAGGTAGAAGGTTATAAAAGCGTTGAGGTAACCCTTCTTAATACTTCCTGAAAGTTTCAAGGACCTGGCTTTCCAGAGGGCCTTTCAGAATTGAGTCCTGAACCATTCATACTATATAAAATTTAGATTTATTTTATTGATACGTTTCATTATCATTGGCTACAGTTTCTCTTTTACTAGAATACTCTAGGAATTTCCAGTGTATCTGGAGGCATCATGTTAGAGACGGCAGATATGAAAAAAAGGAAGCTAATCTCCATTTTAGGGTCCAGATGTTTGTTTGAAAACAATGAAAAACAAAAATACTTTAATGAATTTCCCAATTAGCAATGAATTTTAAATGAGAAGTGTCAGACTATAGAATTTCATGGCCAGATGTCTGGAATAAATTAAGGGCCCATTGACTTTTAGCCTATGGAATTCTGCATACATAACCTTCCAAAATTTCTTTTCATTTCACTTTAAATGACAGCTATCATCTGCTACGTATTAATAGCCTAAAAATGTTCATTTTTAATAGAGAAGTATATTCTCTATGTATGAATTGTCTTATAATTTAGAATAATTTATAAATCTCATCATTTAGAATAGACTCCATTCATTGCTGGGACAATATTGTTGATTTTTAATCTGACTTAAGAAAATGCTTCCTTGAGAAATTCAACAGTATGGAAAGAAATGAAAGAATTTAGTGACATCTTTAAGAAAACTTCTCTGGTATTTTAGTGAGGTTAAAATCTTCCTGCTTCATAAAAAAGTTCTTTTAGATCTTTTACAGACATTGCCTTAGTACATTACCATGTTGATATTGTACAATTTTATCTGCACTATAACCTCCAGAGCAGGGGTGGGTTTCAATGGTATAACAATCGGTTCGGTTGGTTTTTGTAAAAAATATATGTTTTTTTTTTGCCTTCCCAAGTGTCCAGAGCCTCTAGCTACCGGTACCTTGATTTGTTGTGTTTTCAGCACAGCTGATGATCGGAGAAGCCTGCCTCAGCTGTTGTTCCAGATAGGGGCTGCTGCAGGAAGTTTGTTTCTTTAAAACACAAACTTTTTGCAGCAGCCTCTAGGGGGAAAAACAGCTGAGGCACACTTCCCCGATCATCAGCTGTGCTGAAAACACAGCGAGTTAAGGTAGCTAGAGGTTCCAGGTGGGTAGGCAGGCAGGCAAATAATAATATTTTTTTTTCTCCAAAAACCAACCGAACCAGTTCGCTGGCTCTGCCCGACCTTAATAACCAGTTTGGGTGAACTGGTCCAAACCAGTAGAAACCCACCCCTGCTCCAGAGGTATGGATAGTAGCCTATAATTCTATCATTCAAACAGATCTTTAGCCCCAACTACTAAAAATCAATCATTTTAAAGTAATTTCTAATTACTTTATTCTGCGGGAGCAGACAAATCAAAATTATTATTAAAACTTAGCATGTGCTGAAGTAAAGGCCCCACAGGCAGACTTTTCTATCTCTTTTAACCCCACCTCCTTTAGTTGCTGTTAAAGAATGTTTTTCCTGCTTGAACTAAAAAATATACATTTAATATAGTATGATTACCCATGTAATCTTGGCTAACAAGACGGTGGCTCATGTGGTAAGATGCTGGGCTTGCGTACTACTAAGGTTGGCAGCTCGGCGGTTCAATTCCCGAGAACAATTAAAACTGTCTCCTGCTTGGGCAGGGGGTTGGACTCGATGACCTACAAGGTCCCTTCCAACTCTGTTAATATATT